>OMKK01029402.1:0-14992 GCA_900302305.1 Polymixia japonica
CTGCTGGGTGAGTGGCGGGAGCATATTCTGTATGCCCCCTAAGCAGCCCCTCGTTTCAACATTGCCAGAGCACAGAACTGACTTGAGTTTTGGGCCGTGCTGGGGAGCGCTGGAATTTCGAGAAGGAGGCCCCGGCCAACTTGGCACGGAATGCCGCCTTTCCCCCCTAACTGGAACCCCACTGGCTGACACTGCTTTAGCTGAGAGCTGAGAGCAATGAGGCCCAGGCAGCCTCGTCCACGCTCTTCCTCTCCCCTGCTCCTACCAGACAGACTTCTTCCAGCACAGATTCCCCCTCCGTGTGCTCCTATAGCTTCCACTTCCAGACCCAAACCCCGGGTGGGATGTCTGGAAAAGCCATCCTTTACTACTTGACTACTTGACTGTTTGTCTCTCTCTCTCTCTCTCTCTCTCTCTCTCTGTCTCTCTCGCTCTCTTTATTAATATATATCTTAATACTTTCTCTCTGTCTAGTGTTCTTTGTCTTTCTCTTTGTGTTTCTATGGCCCCCTGGGTTTAGAGTAGGGTGTAGGAGTAATCTTAAGAGAGGCTGGTGATCATCTGTTTGTTATCTTATCCAAGACAAAAACCTGCGTTTTACGTTGACTAAACCACACTTTCGATTTCCCCCTCATTCCTGTTACTGGTCTCTCCCTCATACTGTTTTCTTCACTTTTTTTGGCTACCTCATCTATCTTTCTCATTCCTCACATATTGACCCTGTTGTAATCTTTCTTTTGATAAAAAAAAAAAAAAAAAACTAAAACTCTCTGCTCTAAGGTTTTTTTTAACAACAAAAGATGCTGTGTGTGGTGTTAAATGTGATATTATTTTTCCCCTCGCAGAGGAACCCAGCATGTGTTACTACTACGACGGCGATGGGGTGTGTGAGGACTTTGAGCGAGAGACGGGTGTGAGGGACTGTGGCCTCTACACCCCTAGCGGCTTCCTGGACCAGTGGGCCTCCACTGTGGAGGTCTCCCACGAGGAGAAGCCCTACTGCTCCGGCGAGGTGGCCGCTGGCTATCCTGCAGTCACGAAGGTAAGGCCCTGGGAAACAACATCAAATAGCCTGTCATGCATATACTGTAATACATATGCAGTTGGGGAATAGGGAGTGTTGATATGTAAAAAGTCAAGTATGCTATAAACGGAAATTAATTCAATTCAATTAAAAAATAACCAATTAATAGAATTTTTTGACAAACATGTTTCATTCTTTGATTATTTTTTGGCAATGTTTTATACATATGGCAATAATAATAAATAAGGCCAAATGTTGCAAAATGCATCAAAGAAAACTCTAAAAGGTATTTTAGAGATGAAGGCATTTCGTTGTCTAGCTGAAGGTAGAAGTTTGCTGCTCTCATTAGAGTAATGCTTTCTGAGGACAGGGGAGAAGATGCCATTGATTCCATCTAACCCCTCTGGAAGCATTGATCTGATGCTGTCGCTAGTCAGGGAAGTGCTGATTGCCTAAAACTTTAGAGAGAGGCATACATTCACACACACGCACACACACACACACACACACACACACACACACACACACACACACACACACACACACACACACACACACACACAGACTTACACAAACATGCACACACAAACACACACCCACAAGGACACACAAACAAACATGGATAGGTGTACACACACTTCTTCTAATGTCTGTTTACTCTATCTGTTTTAGTACACTTAGCGCCAACCTGTTTATGTGAAAAGAAAGAAAAATAAATCAAAAAGATACCGAGAGAGTAAAATAGAGCTCCCTTATTCCGTGTCAATTACTTTTTTTTTTTTTTCAATTGCCTGCCAAAGGCCTTGCGGTTGAAGCATTGTAGAGAGCAAAGGAGCTGTATTCTTGTCGGCTGTTATCTTGCTCATTTATTCAACTTGTCTACATTGATATCCAGCGTGTACTATATAGTGTGCTTCTTGTTCACCACAGGCCACTTCTTTTTCTGTTTCACTTTGTGTTTTCCATCTATATGTAAACAGGCAACCGGGCCTCTGGTCTCTCCTGGCAGGCAGCTGTACTGTGATACAGACAATCTGTCACCACATCACTGCCGACAACATTCACACCGAAATACGTTTAAATACATTTTAGGCATTAAGTGGACGATCTTATCCAGCGCAACTTGCAACTAGGGCAACAGTAGAAAAAGCTTTGAACACCTATATCGCCAAAATTACAAGCAAACGATAGTAAGACGCGCGGTGGACAATACCGCAGCGGCCTGACTCCTGTGAGCGCAGAAGAGCTTGGAAAAGAAACAAATTAAGAGCTAAGAAGAAAGATAGAAGCTTATTTTCCGACCGCAATTAGTGAGCAGAGGAGAAGGGAAAGATTCAACGGGGAGAGAGTGATGTACTTCTTGACTTTGCTGTTCTGACTGGAGTGGGAAGGTCATTCCTTTCCATTAGGAGTCAGCCACCTGGTACCTAGCACCAGTGGTCTGAATATGATTCAAGCAGCCATGAGCAGCCAGGGGAGGGAATGAAGGTCACCGAGGTCGTGAATAATACAAGAGACGGTGAATTGTCTCTTGTAATAGCTACGTTGGTCCAAAACGTATTAGTTTCACAATAACGGCTCTGAAGGCGCTTTTCCACTGCATAGTACCGGCTCGACTCGACTCGACGCTACTCGCTTTTGGTAGCAGGTACTTCGTTTGCCACTGCACTTAAAATAGTACCCCCTCACTGTAGCTTGTCGTCACAGCAACGCATATACGAAAGACAAAGCGGATAAAATGGGTTGTTGTCACTGGCCAGAATGATCGGCGCACCTTTCTCGTTTCTGCCACTGTGTATTTTGGTTTTGTACCTATAAACAAGACGAGGAGAATTCGACTCGTTAAAAAAAAAACGAAAATACAAGTCTAATTCTCGTTTCTGCCACTTTGGAGTTAATCAAAACCTACATGCACCACTAGCATTAGATTGTGAATATGTAAAATAAATAGCCATAGTGACTGATAATTACAGAACTGAGGCTGACGATAAACACAAGCAAAAGCTTTAGCCAGTTTAACGCCAAGCAAAGCTCACCTGGCGAATATTGATTTGCAAAGCGGCAAGGAACACAATTACAAAAGTTTTTCCATCGATTTGGTGTGTCAAATCTAATAGTAAACTGTTACTATGGTCAAGATGCCTGCTAAATAGATGAAAGCTAATTTCTACAATATCAGCTAAACTATGCCAGATGAACTGACGTCCTCATGATTTTTTTCACCCTGATCATCTAGATGCAGTATAATGTATGTTTCAGCTCTGTAGATTGTTGATATATTTAGCAAAGATACATTTTTTATAACCATAATTACAACCCTACTCTGGAAACCAGAAGAACTACAAGTATGCTGGCTGATTTGTATGCTTTGTAACAAGCTCTATGACACGTCTCTAATGGGAATTGTAGTCTTTAAATACATTGGTATATTCCCCATAATTAGAAGTTGGCAGTATAAAACTGCGGGTACCCCAGGGGGTTTTAGGGAGTGGGAAACACATTAGTGTTATCAGATTTTAAAAATCTAATCGTTAAATGGGTGAAAATTGCTTTTTTCCATATTTGACAGCGCCCCCAGTTGATGCCCAACGGTGACCATATCCCCATGACAGCTGAGGTCAAGAGCTTTTATAACAGCTGGTCCTATGTCTGCAGCCCCTGCAGTTGCTGAATGATAAGTCTTCAAACAAGCACCGGGTTCAAGGTTCAGAGGTCAATTTTTCACAGCAGGAGCTATGTATCATCTTCAGACTGACATGATGTTACTCTCCAGGTTGAGACCTTTCCAATTATGTATTTGGTTTAGGTGAAGTTTTAATTTTAAAATATGTAGGCCTCACGGGGTTCTTTGAAGCTATGCCTGGGCAAAGTCGTGCTCATGAAATGTGAAAATTAAAACTTTGTCGTAGGACTAAACCAAATACATCGTTGGAAAGGTCTGGGCTCGTGTTACAACAACTCAGCCAAGTTCAACTTTGTTCTACTGCGTAATGCGAACAGCACTGTTGGGACACAGTGGAAAGCTGGAAAGATGGATTTTTAGGTTAATATCTCTTGAAATTGCAATTGCAGGTCTCTTTACGTCTTGGTAAACCTTGGTACCTCATTTTAAAATGAAACTTTGAAGAAAATAAATACATAAATAAATAAAAAGAATATCACACTAAACCATGTTGGAGGTGGGTTAGCTACCGTGGGAGAATGTTCCTAATGTGGCTTGTGGGCTAAAGGTAAATATTGAAAGCACTGGAATGGCAGCTTGGGGGATTGTAAAGCTACAGTGTGTTATAACTGGAGAGTGAAGGTAGTGAGGATCTCTTGGGTTCTGTACTGCACCGTGCCCAGAGGCTCCAGGCTTTTCTTTCCTGGCTATATACATATATCCTTGTAATTCACCAGGCTGTGTGTGTGTGTGTGTGTGTGTGTGTGTGTGTGTGTGTGTGTGTGAGAGAGAGAGAGATTTATTAATTTCTGTCCAAGGAGTTTTAGTTTAGTCTAGTTTAGCCTCTATTATGGACTATGAAATAAGGCTTTTATCTTGAGAAACGGGGTTCCTTTGTTAGCTAATAAGCAATGAGTCATTCTGGGTTTTATGTTGGGTCATTATTGACTGGCTCGGGGCATTTCCTTCTTCTTTAATTATTTACTCTGTCCTTTAGTCTTCCTCCATTGTCTCAGTTTAGGGCAATAAAAGAGGAATAAAAAGTAAAGTGGAAGAACAAGCTGATCACAACGACGAAGACGAAGGAGACGCAGAAAATGATGACGGCGACGACAAGATGGAAGACCCAAGAAAAACATTTTGGAGAACGTGGCGGCGAGTCACAGGAGAGAAATAAAACAAGAAAGCTGCAACGACTGACTGCAATTAGCGCGTCCTCTTGTCTACGGGCTCCTAATTAAATGAACGGTGGGAGAATACAGATTAGAGATGAGAGCCTGGAGGTTGGCCTGTGGCTCCCCAGTCCCCAGAGAGGACCGCATCCAGGGAATCGTTCTGTTCATCCTGTGTGAAGCAAGGAGGAAATCTGTATTATTCATCTCCGGGAGAGAGACAGACAGACAGACAGACAGCGTGAGAGAGAGAGAGAGAGAGGCGAGAGAGAGAGAGACAGACAGACAGGCAGACAGCGAGAGAGAGAGAGAGAGAGAGACAGAAGGGAGAGAGAGAGAGAGGGGGGAGAGAGACAGAGAGAGAGGGAGAGAGACAGACAGAGAGAGAGAGAGAGAGAGAGAGAGAGAGAGAGAGAGAGAGAAGGGGATGGAGAGTAAGGGGGGCAGACAGATAAGATCTTCAGGCACAGTGGTGGTCTGTGTAAGAAAATATCAATTGGGACGTGTGTGTGCACGTGTGTGGCTAGCTGTCAAGAAGCCCTTTCTAGCTAAGGGCCTAAGCATTTGTGGTCTTAAAATAACTTGTAGTGTAGACATTCTCATCTGTGGGTTTCAGGCAATTTTTCCTATTTACTCATGAGTTAAATCCCTCTTGGCACAGACTTTGAGCCTCTCCAACCACAAATCACCATGCAATTTACCAGAATATAAGTGTTTGCCTTTAACTTCCCATGTTGATGCCGTGCTCCAAGAAATCCATGTGTTGTAAACTAAGAGCTACATTTACTTTCAGAAAAAAGTTCCCTCGACTGTTTATAGACCAATCACCAACTGGTGGCCTCGGTCTGCGCGGTTGCAGTCTATCTTTTCCAGATAACAGGTTTCATAAATCTGAAAGATTTTTGTTATGAGGAAAAAAAACGTAATTAGATTTTTCAGATACTTACTCAAAAGACACACAAACATGCATGACTGCTGTACACAAAATTGGGACCACTCATTAGATCTTCTCTCCACCTGCCTGTAAACTGAAGCAGTTACTTGTGGGAAGCATGTCTGCTGGCTGCCAAAGCCGTGCCTTTGGCTACAGAGTGACTGATACATTTGCCAACTCAGCAGGGCGTCAAAACGCACCACCCAACGGAAGAAAGTTCATGTTACTGGAAATTACCCCCTAAATGAGGTCAGACAGACTTCCTGAGCCTCACGCTGAAAACATGGAGTGAAATATCTCGTATGTTATATGTTACCCAAAGAAAGAAGAACGTTGTTCTTAGATTATGCACAAGCTTCTGTCTTGCGTGGTGGTTGGTGTCTAGTATTGGGTAGTTTTGCCATTTAGTGTGTGACAGGATCTGTTGTGTGTGTGTCTGTGTGTGGGGGGGGGGGGTTTCTCTCCTCAGAATGACCCTGTGTTATAATGCGCACGTGACAATAGACACTTTGAACGGTGAACTTGAACTTGGTATTCTGTTTAGAATACGACTGCATATATAGTCCCGAATCTAGCAGATACACAGTGACAGATAAATA
The DNA here is from genome assembly GCA_900302305.1 of Polymixia japonica. NCBI lineage: Eukaryota > Metazoa > Chordata > Actinopteri > Polymixiiformes > Polymixiidae > Polymixia > Polymixia japonica. The sequence goes on from OMKK01029402.1 coordinate 6,392, forward strand.
TGTGAAGCTTAGCTTGGACACATGGTGGTTTGCATGGAGTTAAACTTGCATAGAGCTTACGTCCGTCCTTGAATGATTTGTAAAATCATTGTACAATCCTCCTCGGTCGGGTCTCTTTGTTACTACACTTTCTATTGGAACTGAATAGCAGACGCAGGAATGACCCCCAAGGGGCAAGTCGAAGCAGTTGTTCGGCAAGAAGATTGAGGTGTTGCGTAAGGGAAGAGGGAGTGTGTCATCACCCCCAGGAGAGGAGATGGATAAGGCTCAGGTGCTGAAGGTTATGGCCAAACTTTGGCCATCATACCTTTGCTGTGACTCACATCTTGATTAGCTTCCCTGTCCATGAGCCAGTGTGGAGTGTTTGGGAATTTACATTGGCAATTGACCCAAAGGAGACGCTCCCTCTTTTCGGGGAATAGGTTATGAGAGCAGAGTGATGAAGCAATTCACAGACCGTGAGAGTAGATAAACCATCTCCCATATCAGGGGATATGGTGAGTTTTTTTTTTTTTTAATTTACCAGGTGGTTCCCGGGTTAGACACATAATGTTATCTCTCCTGCCCTTGTTGAATGCAGGGCAACTACTATAATTAAAAATGTGTATGTTTTTAACTTAGCATTCATCACCATAGTTGTTTCTGTAAATATCGGGCTCTACTCCTCTAATGCAACTTTGTGGTCCTTTCTATTCAAGTGGCATGAAATATCTCAAGTGTGGTTTGGGGCCATAACAACTTTTGGCAAACCAAATATTGATGTAAAGTCGTTGGCTAAAAGGAAAACATCATAGACTAGAGGGGTACAATTTCTGGAGAAATTGTAAGTTGCGTTTGCCCCTTTTTCTGTCTGCGCTCTAGGGTGTTTCATCTCCGCTGCCTTCTCAGGAATTGTTGGTCAGAATGACCATGTATGGTCTTTGAGACTTCCTTAACTCAGTTTGAAAAAAGCTAAGAGATTGGTCAATAAATGGCCACAATATCGCATAATAACAAAATAACAACAAAAATGCAAACAACAAACAAAATATTCAAAACAAATTGTGCAGAAATTTGTTGTGCTATTAAGTGTCTAAAAGCGCATGTCTTGTGAACCGTGCAAGGCAGCCGTCCACAAAATTTTGCACATTGTGATATATTTCATGTCTATATAGTGTGAAAACTGGGAGGAATAGCGACTCGGTAGAAGAAAGTGAGATAATAGTAGGCATACGCGCTAAACAAGACTAGGTCAAAATCTAGTATATGGCTGGACCGTGTATGGTCAGAGGTGGTTAGAGGTGGGCGGATCATCGATACTACAGGTACTACGTCTCGTTTTGAAGATCGATTCCAGCGTCAATAGCATCGATATCAAAAAAAGAAAACGGATCCGTCTCTCAATTTTATTTCATCAACAAGTAGAGAAACTGTCTCCGCAAGCCATGGATGGATTAAGAGAACTGGATGCAGCGATGGAGGCGGGCCCCCGGTCCTTCCTAAGAAAGTTGCTCAGTCAAAAACAGAAAACACCGTGCGCATCTCATACTTGCACTGGGTTATTCCGTTTATCTGACCCAACATGTAATCATGCTCTGCAGGCAGAAGTGAAAACCAATGTTTCGATATGATTGGATCAGGCAGCTCAGGCATATAGACTTTGGCAACACACAGAACTCACTATCTATGGTCTATGGAAGGAAATAACTCAACAACCAGCCTCATTTGGTTCGGATTTACAAAAGCACTTATCGCTGCAAACAGAAAACAATATTAAAACTTCAGTTCAATTGGACTCTCGCTCAGAGACAAAGCCGCTCGCAGGCCACCCGACGCTTTGTCAAGGTTGTGTTTTTGTGTGAAATGGAGCCCTGAACCCTGTTTTTTTGGAGTGTTTTTGATGCTCAGCGCGTTGCTTTGAAGGATGTTTTTGCATATGCATGTCGGAGTTGGCAGCGTCCGCAGGTAGGCGTTGCGCCAGTATAAACAGGCTTCTTTGGAAATGCGAAGCCCATTGCCAGATGCTGATCTAACCCAAAGCAAGGAAGAAGACTACAACAACCCAAGGTTTATCTATTGTCATTTGTTTTTTGCTTGATAAGAAGTTATTCTAAACACAGTTTGCATCTGACCGGACTTGTTAAATAAATGTTCAGATAACGGCCGTTCCTCCGATGTTATGATCCGGCGGGATGGCACGTGCGCACGGAATCTAAACTCATACAAAACAACGTTTTATTGATTCAGTTGGATAGAAATCGTGTTATTTATTCATTTGAGTGTTCACAGCCATTTTATGCTGAGGGAAACCAAGGCTTCAAATTCCCAAATATTGTATTAGCACATTGTCTACCGTATAGCCCTGCTTTGTGTCAATGTGTTGCCTTATTTTATCTTTATGCTGACAGAGGGAGAAGGAGCAGCTTTAGGCCAAGGTGCTATGTAGCATGTGTGTGTGTGTGTGCGTGCGTTTGCGTGCGCGCACGCGTGTGTGTGTGTCGGTGGTGATATATACTGCTGAGTGTGTCGCTGGGTATCCTCTTTCCTGCATATCATGCATTTCTCTGCCAAGACTGGGGGTTTTGATAGGAATGCCAGGGCAAATTATGCATACACTCCTTTTCTCTTAAGACAAGGGAACTCTTTCGCTCTCTTGTTTCACTCTCTCTCTCTCTCTCTCTCTCTCTCTCTCTCTCCCAAACGCACGCGGACACACATGAACACGTGCTCCGTGTGTGGGTGTGCTTCACTAATGCAGCCTATTCTTGCCTGACACGGAGCTTATTGGGCCAGAATAAAAGAGATCCAAGGGGCGAGCGTGGCTCATTGATCTTCTAGAGCTGACGACAAGACCCGAGCGCCATTTGTTTTCATACTGAGGGTTAGACGCCGCGCAGTGGAGGTGGATGACGAATCAGACTCCCATTATACGTCCTCCTCTTGTTGAAACTGGCCTCTGGGTACGGGCTTGCATAGGCCAGTGTCCTGATATGGGAGATGAAGAGTTAAAAAAAACCCCAAAAAACAACAACCTTGAAAACAGAAATACACATTGAGGAGATTTGTTCTCTGACATCTTCTCTCACAAAAGTGATTGATGGTAAGCAGAATTCAAATTACGGTGTGTTTTAATAGATGGCAATTTGTTGCAAAACGTGTCGCAAATTCACAGACCGTATCTTATATTGTACAGATAACCAGGTAATTATTTTTTTCTCTAAAACAGATACAGTATGCAATAACTACAACAGCTTGGAAATAACTTTCATATGTTATAGCTATGCGTTAGTGTACTTACATCTAGATTTGAAGCTAGACACAAGCACAAGCTAGAGTTGATTGTGGAGCTGCTGTGTTGAGGGTGAGGACCCAGCGTTACTTCAAGGAGACATCACGACATTCCACAGTAATACTCTAACAGTATATAACAATTAGCAGTATTATTAAATCAAGTTTATTTGTGAGGCAGTTTTTTTTTTTTAGATTCATATTTGCATTATCCTTACAGTGTAATCGTATCACAAGATTTCATGCATTTTAGTCTAGAAACTAGAATGCATGTGCTTGAGATCATTAGTTACATGGGAGAAGCATTCTAGGACAGATTTTGCACATTGTGTTCAATCCGGTATCATGTTCTGATTTGAATGCACTCACGGTATGAGCTATGACGCACGGACTCAAGAAGCATTATGAGCAATATTTCTCATACAGGGTTACCTGAATGGGTGCGAGTTCAAAGCAGCTAGTCGGCCTTCTTGTCAATGGAGCGGTTTTGCGTGTTGTGACACGGGCGACGTCACGTGGCCGATTAGGTCTTCGGCCGTTCATGAACACTGGGTGAATTCAGAGATCATAGGAGGAGCACGTGCGGGTTCAGCTCGACGGTGGAACCTTGCCGAATGTCGGAACGGAACGTCGCGCCGTCGTCAGACTACTGGATAATGACACGAGATGACACGAGCGGGAGGCCCCAGTGAACGGTTCTCGATCGGCGTCGGTACTCCGAGTAAGTCTGCTTAGAAGGCGGGGGTTCACCATCTCTCCGTCAGAAGCATTATGACTAATGAGATGGGGAGAACGCCAGGGCAGTTCACATCTTGTGCTAATGAAAGCACACCAGCAGATGCTACCGTTCAACTCAGACCTTATGTCAAGACTTAAAAAGAGGCCAAGTCATGTGTTTCAACTACAAATGGCTGAAACGTTTCCCAGGCAGGATCCTGAGCCCCGAGCAGGCACCGCCGTCAATGTAATTTCCAATGCGGTGTGATCACCCATAGTTACTATGAATTAATTTCACTGGTCTCTGGTGTGTTTCAATAAATGCGGTTCCTGGGGCATTCCTCAGAAACACCTTCTTTAGCTGTACTGAATAATAAATCGGCTTCGCTGTTTTCTCCTCAAAGAAATGAATTCCCAAAATACCCTTTTTATTTCATCATTTATCTATCACAGACTGCCTACATACCGTGGCAGTCAATTATGTATCCCTCTTCCATCTATCCTGCATTAAGCGCTGCCATTTTCCCAAAAGTAAACTGTCTTGGGAGGACCACGGTACAGTATTGCAGTAGTTTGACACAATGTAGGAAAGTAGGACTTCTGCATTCTGCTTATGCTCAATGCATATTTACGATTCACCTCTCGTCACCCTTGTAGATAAACACGGAGAGACAGGAGGAAGTGGTAAAAATATGCAGGTGGAGCGCATACTTGCCCTTTATTCATAGATTCCCACCCCAGTACACATATTGTTTTAGATCACCAGCGAACCAAATCCAAAAATCAATTTACTACATGTCTTATCTCTGTCATCATGTTAGCTATGTCAGCTCTGACATGCAGTGCGTTCTGCTGTCAACAGACTGTACATACTGGTGAGAATGAATACCTCTGTAATGCGTACAGGCATGAAAAGCTGTACCCTGGAAGGGCTGTGTGCGTCTGTACGGGTTTTCCAGTAGTATATTCTTACAGTAAGTATATTGCTCTACGATGTATATTGTGCAACACAGCAGGCTGTATCAGCAGTTCTTCTGTCTGAACTGCTGCACTATCCCAGAACCATGAGCATCCCGCTAGCATGATAATAACCCTCAGTCTTCTCTGTGTGTGTGTGTGTGTGTGTGTGTGTGTGTGTGTGTGTGTGTTCCCTAGTCCCCGGTACAGAAAGGGATCACTGGCCTTTTGTTAAGGATTGGTTAAAGCTGTCCTCCCCCTCTCCCTTTGCCATACGAGGGAGATTTTTACTTATTACTGCCTTTCTGTTTTTATTTTTATTTATTCGTCTCCCTATCTCTCTGAAATCATTGAGGGATTCTGAGAAATTCTTACTGGAAACATAGCTAAAAGCCACATGGGAGCAATACCTGTATAAATCTATATACAGTCCCTTTCCCTGAAAACCCAATAGTCCCTTTTTAAGTGGTCCTAATGCATAATGCTTAAACTGTGCTATCAGAGATAGCTAAAACCTTGAGAAGCCTTGTGGAAACGGCAACAGGCGCTGATTATTAGGAAACGAGTGGGGAGCAATTCTGCAAGCATCCATACTTGAAACATTTTTGTGCTCCTTCCCTAATGTACTATTAGCAATTCCATAGACTCCCTGATATCAATTACTGCACCGTGATTCCTTTGCAGCCTCCTGCAAATGCACTTCCCTTTTGTCTAATCTAGCCATAAAGCTTGCATGTCGGAGTAGGCCAGAGGCGCTGGAGGGGGGTCGCTGTTAAACCAGAGTACCATGTCTCGTCTGGTGCTTAAAATCTGCTGATTCTGAAAATAAAGTTTAACCGCACCGCCTCGTTCTGGCTCAATTGGGCGGCTGCCGTTTAGAACAGGATTAGTCATCATTCTATACTTACCGGAAAATCTACATTGAACTGAGAGACAGGAAGGGGAAAGGATTGCGCACATTTATAAAGTGTGACTATCATACGTGATGCGTGGTATCCCTAAGCGTGTCCTAAGTGATTCACTGTGACCATCGCTAGCATAGCTTAGTAGCGGCTAGCCTTTAGTTGAATTATCAACAAAGTGGCCCCGGAGATAAGATGGGAAGGGAATGCGGCATGCAAGGAATTCCAATTTTCACATTAGTATTAATATATTTTCCGAATCTAATAAAATGCTAAATGCACTGCTTTAATTGTCACTTTGCAATTCATTAAGCGTGTCTCTGAACGAGCATTGGATCATGGCCTATTAAGCGAGCGCCTGATTGGCAAGAAGCGGAATTAAAAGCTCATTCTGCATTCACATTTCTGATGAAGTTGAAGGCACACACCTTCAAAACTCCTGTTGCTGCTTCGGTTGAAAATGGGTGTAATTATCTTCAGAGCCATACCGGTCTAGACGGGAGGCGATTAGGTCTGGTTAAGCTATTCAAGGTTGGACTTCACCTTGTATGCGGTCAACAGATTATATTGCTCCCTTGGATGATCTTTTTTTTCATGTAGTACATTCAGCTTTAATTGGGAAGGTGATGGCAGGGTAAGAATAAAGTTTCAATTAGAGTGTCTCCCCAAAACACTCTGTTTGGGATGGCTTGTATCGAAAAGAATATAATACAATTCAATAGAATAGTCTTTGTATGGCATTTGTGTGGTTGTTATTGTGCAATGTATTCCAATAGGCATCTATGATACTCCTCTCCCTACTCCTTTTGAATAGATTTTTTTCTCCTCCCTCTCCTCTCACCCTCTCCTCCACTCTCTCCAACCTGGCCCCAACAGTTGCGTCTCTCAGAAAGGGACCTCAGGTGGTGCTGTTGTCCTGACAACCAATAAGGGAGCATCAAAGTCTCGGGAAGGGGGCAGCAGTGCGATTCTTGAGCGAGGGTTGGATAATCCAAGAGATAGAAAGAGCGAGCGAGAGAGACCGAGAAAAAGAAAGAGAGAGAGAGAGAGAGAGAGAGGCTGTAGAGTGAGAAGCGCTTCGTGGAGGAGGGCTGAATTCTCCTCCCTCTAAACAGAATCCTGCCTCTCCATCGCTACTGCTGGCTGCACTGCCCTTACGCAAGAGCATTACGCATCAGTGGACTATAGAGAGACCCCGCAGACCACACGTTTTCCTCCAAAGTGTTTTTTTCTTTGACCACCACGAGTAGGAAGAGCGTTATTTGCGTGCCGTCCGTGGACTTAGGCATTTACACGTTTTGTCCGGACAACTATTTTCTCTTGGATCTAAAACGCCACGAAGTTCATCCCCCAGCGCTAAAATGCAGGTCGGACGTAAATCGTGCTGGAGGCAACTGCAGGCTTCTTTTTTCAGACTCCTGTGTCTTATCCCCACAGGATTCCCCGTCCGAAGTGTGGATATGCAGCGAGCGACCGACAACATCACCATCCGCCAGGGTGATACAGCGGTTATAAGGTAAGACTCGTCGCAACTTTTCCTCCCCTTGTCCTCCCCTCGCAGCATCCTTCCCAGGAGCAGATTATACCGGTGACACGTTATTACATTACTGACCGCAAGAACAAAGGCGGATTTTAAACGATTGCATTTGTTGACGGTGATCATTTATGCGCGACAAGGGCTTTTTTTTTAAAAGGAGTAACCCCGCTCGGAGATTTTAACTAGTTATTTCGTTAGAATCGTAGGCGCAGATCACTTTACGAACTAAACAACTAATCCTGCATCAAAACGAGCCAGTGCAACTCTTAAAAAACGTCCTCTATGACCATGCGGATCGTGGGTCTGTATGCATGGTAACAACTAAACTAGTGACGTCCAATAACAATAACAGCTCCCTGCTACTAAGAAGTTATCTATAGAGTCCTGCGCCTGTCAAGAAGTCGACAAAAAGAGAAATTGACATTCGTTCTGATACCATACAAAAAATATTAGAGGTGCCAGAAGTTAAGCCACATATTGTAAAAATGCAGGAAAATTGCATGTAGTGATCTTTTTATTTATTTATTTATTTTCTGGAGGACGACCCCCCGGCGTTAGGTTCACTTGTGAAATGTAATCTACGCCCTTGACTAGAATTCAGCGACGCAAAGTGGACGGGGGATGTCCGCTGCGCATTGTGTGACTAGTGATCTGATCTGGTTGTTACATCGGGCTTTACGAGTTCATCTCGCAAACGAGTTACGCTGATTGTTTGTATCGAAGAGAAATCACTGATAACAATAAAGTGCGTCACAGTGTCCGGAGATGCTCCGCGCCTGTGATTGGTCAGCAAATAGGCTGAGGTGAAATGTAGTTACAGCCTAGTTAGATTTACCAATTTCCGTGGGTAACCAAGTTAGACAAGTATTTATTGCCGAATATAACGCTTCACGCTCCAATCATTTTCTTTTTTTTTTTTTTTTTGTCTTTTGTGTCGAGTCAGTTTTTGTGTCGCCGGTAGTCTTGGTTCGCCTACTTAATCACAACCCAGACAATGCAAGCTGTCAACTTGGTGGTGTTGCGATGCTGCTGGGCAGATGTCACCAAACACGTGACCCAAGGCATGTGTTTGTGACAGGCTCTAAATGCGAGGGGATTTGGTTTTGTAAACATGCGCTTTGCTTCCCCCAGCCTCAGTTCCATTCCCCTCTTAAAATAGGATTCAGAGAAGTCCATTGTATAATAGGCTTTGTACAAAAGCCCGACACACATAAATTGCTT
>OMKK01029402.1:15238-31535 GCA_900302305.1 Polymixia japonica
GGAACTTAATGACACACACACACACACACACACACACACACACACACACACACACACACAAACACTAACAGGGATAAATCTGTTAAAGGGATTCCTTCCTGAAAACAGGTGCCATCCATTCAATTACCTGCTGAGCAAATTAGTCAGTTGAGACTCAGTCACTGTTGAACTCTCCACACAGCTAGGCTATTTGTTTCACTTACTAAATCCAATAGACTGTGTCTTTACTATATTCAGCCTTTGAGTCACCCTGTGAATCAGTTTACTTTAAAGTCAGTCAAGGTGCGATGAGGTGCTCCTTTAAAGGACAATACCAGCATTTTAAAGCTGATAATTTGACATTTGGTATTTCATCTAGTAATAATAAGTCTATATTGATCATTTATAGTGGTGCATATTGTAACCACTCAGATGGTAAACTTTAGCTCATTGGGCTTCCGTGATCAATCTTACTTTTTGTCAGTCACACACCAATAAACTGCAACTATGACCCCTGTGGCTCCATTGAAAAAATAAAAACAGCCATTTTTCACACCTAGTCTCCAACTGACAAATTGGATTGGAAAAAAAAAAAACATAAGGGCTAAAATGTGAGAACTTTGAGCAGGGGTAGAAGGCCGTTGGCTAGTAATTTGTCGAGCCAGAGAGTGTATCTGATTCCATAAGCTGGTTTTTGTGAAGGCAGAGGGGATATTGGTGACCTGGGGGTGTAATATAGCTTGCGTTCCTTTAGTGGAGCCTGCGGCTGCCTTCGTGACATTCGTGGCACAAGAGAAGAGATGCTGGAATGGAGAAACAGTATGTGGCCAAACAACTGCTGCGACAGAACACACAGAAGCAGGCCTCACTACTGAAATGAGAAAGGAAATTTATTTTTACCAGAGGCCTAGAACTGTGCCACACTGAATAAATAACCAAACAGTCTTCTGACTCAAGTTCGCAACTTTGGGAAAAACAATTGCAATGCAAGAGGTCAACATATTAAGCTTTACAAAAGGATATGAATTTAATGTTGCAATAACAATTTGTATTGTAATTACGGTGTTACTGCGAGTACATAATGTTAGATTATGACGTAGTGTTAGATTATGTAACCAAAAATAGAATGAAAATACTTGCTAGATTCCATTCAGTCTTTATTAATGGATATTACTAATATTTGGGGATTTTTAAAAATGAATTTGGACATTTTTCTGCTATTACAGACAATTGTTTTTGACTATATGGAGAAGTACAGAATCCTAAGTAATATATCCGCTAGGCTAAATTCAGTTGAATTCCCCTTTAAGTCAGCTATAAAGACTGTCAGCCCCCTTCGCTTGACCACACACTCAAAGAGTTAATCTGGAGGAGTTTAAGATTTCAACAACAGCGTTCTGTTCAACCAAAAGCCAATGAGAAGTCATGTAGGGTAAGCCTTAGCATTGTGTTTATCCACTTAGAAATGACACATGACACACAGATTTGTAGCGGTTTCTTCTCAATCTCCTGTTTATCTTGTAGACCATGTGAATATGCTGTTGTTTATTAGAACTCTACTTAATGTAATTTACTTAACGAACACATTACATCGTAACATTTCCTATTATTTCAATGGCTGGGTGGCTCTTTGATGAGTACACCGACTTTACAAGCGCCCACCTGGGTCTTACATTTGTCCCTAAGCAGTCCTCTGGACCTAAGGGGGGTGGGGACCAGTGTTGGGGGTAACACGTTATAGTAATATATTGCTTTTAGTAGTAACTAAGTAAAATAACGCGCCCTACGCCGTCATTAGGCTAAACCATATCAGCCACCACTGGATTTATAATGAAATGCAATAAACTTGAGCTTCTGTGCTTTGATTGCCCGCTAAGAAACAACACTCTTCCATTTTATAATGCCTGGTCGTACTTCTGCGGTTATTTTGGTGAAAGTAACGTAAAAGTAGTGTAATAAGTAACGCGTTACTCTACACAGACAGCAATATTGTATTCTTATTACTTTCAAATGAAAGTAACTAGTAATATGTAATATATTACTTTTTGAAAGTAACCAAGAACCAACACTAGTGGGGACTATTTGTAAATTTGTGTTTGCCTGACATGACATTTTCCCCTGGGAAGCAAGAACATCAATCACAGCATATTACAGTAAATCTCGGCCCGTATCCGAACACTTGTGTTTTATACTTAAAAGATTTAGGTCACTGAAAACCACCCGATATTTCTGAGACCTCAGCGGCGACTTAGATTCCTTCGACAGGGAAGATGCCAACAAGTGAAACGCTTTCCATTCACAGCTAGCCACAACACGACTCTGTGGAGAAGAAAAAATAACGTTTCCCCATATCTTTTCAAGCTATTTCTGTGTCACAATAGTTTACTTTTTAATTGCTTTTTTTTCCCCCCACTCTCTTGCTATACACTGCCCTTAAGGGAAAGGTTGCGAAGCGCACAAAATTGACAATTCCTTATTAAAGCATTAATGACGCAGTCTCTGTGATTGTGTTCCTCTGGGTCAATTATCTGTGCTTTGATAAAATCCTCCGCTTTACACATTACTTTACGGGAAGATCACTCTCGCATTTGTGCTTTGGCCCCGGAGGATCTGTGTCACAGCTAAACCCCCCGAATCTCTGCCTTTAATTTGAGTCTCAGACGCAGGCAGACATTGCGTTTGCGAAAATCTGCCAGAGGCGCAGATATTACATGGGAGGTGAAATTAGACTAGTCCAAGCTGCAATACAATCCACACCGCCTTAGGAAAGCAAATGCAGTTATTTTCATTTGTGTTTACCATAAAACTTTTGACTATTGAACTCTGATAGTCGGCGCCTCTTCTAAAGGGCGATGCCATGAGCACAACTCGTGCCCCCCCCCCGACGACTGCACTTTTACGTCACCTAAGCCAAGACCGCGTGGGTGTGGGAAATGTATCTGACATTCACAGTGTAGCATTTTTTTATCAAAAAGCAGATCATTTATTTCCACTGCAAAGTAGTGGGTACAATTTACTAGCCCTGCAGCACACGTACTGAATGCATATAGTAAATCTATATGTCATCTCTGGAGGGGGGAACACAAGATAAATGGCTTAACAGTAATCCAGATACATTGTTCAAAAGCTATAGAATCTACAGAGCTTTATTTTTTAACTTATATCACAAGGCACTGCAGCAAAACCGGCTGGTGCTGTTATTGTTATGGTCAAAGCGCATTTATTTCATTTAAGTAATGCCTATTAGTTTAGTAGTTAATATGTTAAGACATATTATTCATTAATATGAAAATTGATTGCGTTGATGCCACATGGCTGGATTATGTTATGTAATTAATGCACCCGGGAGCTCAGTATTCCTCTCTGTTATTTATGTGCTAACCTTCACCTATGCCAGCAATGCCGTTTCTTTTTACTCGCTATGGATCTATTATAGTAACATAGCTGTGCTGTTGCGACGTTTTAAACCACGTCCCGCTACTTCAAACGCTTGCCAAAGCTATATATTCCTAACAGGGATTGTTCATTTGTAGGATGTGCATCCGATAGGTCGCTAGCTGAAGCTTACTCAGACTGAACTTTGTCAAACCATTGCTGTGGCATTGCTATACATGTCTCCACTGGGAATCCTCACATGGAAAAAGGATCGACATCGGAAGAGATTGACAGAGATGTAAAGCAATCATAGACACAAACGTAGACTGGAAGCAAATAATTGCAACCCCTAGAAAACAAAACAAATATTACAGGAACTCTGAGTGAAAATGTGTCTGTTTCCACCGATATCAGATCGAACTGAAACCCACCCAGTGTTTCCTGCTGCCAGATCAGTTGTGATTGAGACTGATTGAGTCAAGCTATTTGTTTTCACAGAAAGGAGCAAGCGTTGGTATGACGATACAGTACACAATACAGGCCAGGCTCTGTTCCAAATTATAGAAGGAAAACAGTGAGGGAAACCAGATCAATGTCCATCTCTCTACAGCTCATCAGATCTAGAGTCCTGTTTTTTTTTTTTTACAGTTTAGAGCCTCCCTAGGCATCTCTCAGCCTCTGCATCTCTTCATCTCTCACTCTCATTTCCTCTCTCTCAGCATAGAATTGTCCAGCTGTGCTTTCTTGACCTGATTCAGAGAGCAAGCATGAGGGAGAGAGAGAGAGAGAGAGAGAGAGAAGTGGCGACAGAGAGAGCGCGAGAGAGAGCGATAGGGAGGGAGATTGAGAGGGAGAGAGATTAGCATGAGAACAAATGAGAAAAAGACAGGGAAAGGAGAAGCGACAGAGGGACGGACAGAACACTGATCAAGAAAGAAAGAGATAAACAGGAAAGAGAGAGAGAGGGAGATAAGAGAGACACACAGAGAGAGAGAGAGAGAGTATGATGGGTAGAGTTCAGGAAGGAGGGAGGGAGGGAGGGAGAGGGCAGGGACACAGTATTAGTACAATCAGCACCATAATCCCATCTGCTCCAGCCTGGGCAGACGCAGGATTTTCAAATCAATTTCATTTTCACTCATGATGCTGGAGCGGGGAAGCTGAGTGGCTGCCAGCCCCGTCATTATCTCCCCGTCCTCATTTGGGCCTGGGACAGAACAGAGGTGAAGAGAAAGCATCGGGGGGCCACGGGGACGCGGATCGCGGCGGGCATTTCCCAATCCCGCAAACTTTCACGAAGTCTCTTTGGAACAGCTCTGACGCATTCCGAACTTCCAGACGCTTTCATCTCGGTTTTCGTGGGATCTGAATAATGTCCTGCCAAGATAGTGTGAAGCCTTTTGACACGGCAAATGAACAAAGTTTGGATGCTCTCGCCGGAGGCTCCCTGAATCCAGCAGGGTTCAGGGGGGTTATCGGCCTGTTTCAAAGACTCGCGAACCAGACATGCTTTCAATCTGTTGTTTGATGTTTTGCAGTTCCTTTGCAGAAAGTACACAGAAACTCTGAGCTCCACATAATTTGCTTTCAATGTGTTTTTGTGAATAACTCGGCCAGGAAACCCTACAGTCTTAAAATGTAACAGAATATTAAAACAGTAGTTTTCCCTAAAAGCAATTCCACTCCATTTCCCCTTACCTAGGCTTTTGTTGGTCAAGGCAGACGGTCTCTAAGTGCATATTTAAACTACTCAGCAATTTCTCCCAGCCTCTGGCTAGCGACGGTGTGATGATTGCAGAATTGATGTGACAGTATTCTTCTTGCTCTTTGAAAATCACAAAATCACAGTAGCTGTTTGGATTATTGAGAGTTATCAGAATGAAAAGGTACAGGCCGTGTTGCGCATTTCTGTATGTCATCAACAACCTTGAGTATGTCTGAGTATGAAGTGCAATTGAAATCCGAAGCTGTTTAAATTGTTATATATTATATAAACACTATATTAATTCAGGCTTTGCCATTTTAAAAGGATCTTTGCTTTACAGAGGTTTGGGCTCAACACTGGTAAGTGGTTCACTCTCTTGATTAAACACAAAAAACAACAGCGTCATGTTTAAGGCGCACAAGCTTTTCACGTAACCTGAGCAACCATCAGACATAAAGAGGAGGAAGAGCATGTACTGCCCTTCGCCTAAGAGCAACATCCAACGAAACAAAGCTTTTGTAATGAATTGCTGCTATTTAACTACTATATTCAATTAAATTAATTTAAGTAATTAATTAAAGTAAAGAAAAGATTGACGGTGCCACTTTCCTCAGTGTGCGCGCCATCCTTTACATAAATATTAACCAAGTGGAATAAGTGAATGAAAAAGAAATCAATAAGATTGATTGCAGTCCATTGGGTTCCACCCTGGAAGGAGAAAGGGAAAAGTCTCTCTCTATGATGAGATTGAATAAACTCTGAATCATGTAGATATGAGCGGTGTTATCCCCAAGTCACAACGACTATAATAAATCCACATGGCTTTAAAGCAGATTATAGGCCTACAGTAAATATAGTCCAAGATTACTCATTATATATCTCTTAGAGTACTCATCGCTTACTTGCTAGATCAGCAAAAAAAATGTGCTTACTGACCTAGTGACAAATGTAGGGCATTAAACTGTGATGATAGATGTGACCATACATGAGTAGAGATCATGCCAGTGAGGCGAGGTATGTTTATCTTAATTATAAAGGCATTTGTGATACTCTGGCCTGGGAGACCTCTACTGATTGGCTGGAGGGTGTTCAGAGGGTGTATTATGGCAAACCCGCAGTGTAACAGACACCTCTGGCGCAAGCGTTTTGATTACCTTTCTAAATGAGTGCACCTGAGAGGTTTCAACGGCGACCGCATCGGAGACTAGACATTGATATCTTTCCCTGCCCTGTCCTCAGAACTCCACAGCGTCTCAACAGAGGCCCATAAAAACAGGGTCACTGCGCAATAATAACACTTATTACTTACAATGTTATCTCTACTCACTGTACATAACCCTAGTGATGAGCAATTGTGCATGCTGTTTCTCAGGTTCAACACACAATCGCAACACGTTAGTCTTCAGTGCTATTGGCTACTGTAAACGCCAATCAATATCCGCAACAAGTCCCTCCCTAGCTTCCTGTTTTTACAAGAAACATGTAAATATGCGGAATCAAATAGCACTCTGCCAGCCGTTTCATGGGGTCTTTAACCGTCTGTCCCACTCCTGATGGTTTTTATGATTTTTATGTTTCCTTGTTAAAGGAAAGTGTGAAATATTTTCCTCATTTTCATCTCTCTTTATTATAATGAGTCAGGGCGCAGCTGCCTGCTTCCTTCCTTCTCCCGTCTGCCAAAGTGGAACTGGCTGTCAAACCACACCTGTAAAGAAGATTAAAAGTAGCCTGTTAGTTCTACTTAGCCTATTTGGAAAACTCATTAAAAACGTTTCTATTGATCGGTGCCGACCTCATTTAAAAGGCCTTTCGGTGTTGCTGCATCGAGGTTCTCCTGACTGGTATATTTTTTACCAGGTCTTCAGATGACAACGGTAGGTGGTGTGAGGGTCCGTCTCCTCCGTTCTTTCTGTTTTACAACACCCACAAAGACGTTATTTGCTGGTGTAAACTCCGCGTCTTTCATCAAACACTATACACGGCTGATTATTCACTCATTTATATACCTGTTAAGCTCAGCTCTCAGCGCAACGAAGCTCAGATCCATAAAAACGGTGCAGAAGCTGATTCATCTAATATTTTTCAATGGTGTTAAAATTTATATCAATGCTATTTTAGTTCAACCAGCTGGTGAATATATTTACTGCCCAGGACGTTTGCCTAACCGTGTTGACCTCATTCCATTCCCTTTGCAACGCATCCAGCTCTTCTGCTCTAAGTTGGATAAACCATTGATTCAGCCCATGTGGAGTAGCAGTAGGTGCAGGATGGTCATCAGTTTTAGGTTCATCATCATCATCAAAAATTAAATTAAAACGAATTTGCTCAAAGCCAATAGACATTGGCTCCGAGCAAATACAAATTAATACAATTAATTTTTTCTCAGATGACGCTGGTTAGGCTACTTTGTAATAATAGCTGGTGGCTTTGTTATTAACCGCTGGCTGCTTTGTTATTAAAGGCTGGCGGCCGTTGCTACAGTAGGTTACAGGCATGATAAGATAAATGAGGAATGAGGAGTGATACTTAAAGAGATGCAGTTGGAGCTCTGACATTGGGGGATATTGGCACTCATTAAAATCAGCCAATCCCAGGCAACCGAGGTCGGAACTAATAGGAAGTGAGCATAGCACAATCGCATGTCGGTTTAGTCTTAATTTAGTTGATTTTGATTGGCATTTAGATTAATTTAGATTTGTTTAAGGCTATAAAAAGTGGGGAAAAGAGGGATAAGATGAAAAATGATGATATGACAGGGAATAAATGAGTAGTTTTTTAGATTTGTTATGATTGATTCTATCACCCCGAATTGGCACACAGGGAAAATGGATCGTTTGCTTTGGAAGCAATTAACGACATAGGGACTTCAGCCAGGTTCTGAAGATGGCAGCAGTCTTTCTCATCAAAAACAGCCAGAAATGTCTGTGCTCATGACAAAAAATACTATTTATTTCCAAATCAACCCAACAGTTGATGTCAGCATGCTTATTATACTGGAACTTAGACTACATTTTAACATCTGTCTAAAAAAAAAACAAAAAAACAATTTGATATTCTGAAAAACGTCTTCATCTCAGTCCAATGTGTTGCGAGACTGCTCTTTGAAGTCAGGAGTGATTTTCATAATTAAGGATCAGTGTGACAAACCCAGGATGAATTTAAATTCACATTATGAAAATATCCCATAACTATACAGCGTGGTTTTTACAGATACAGCCATTGTATAAGTGCTACGTTCAACTGCATGTTTACCGCGCTACAGTGTGCACTACAAGAGGAACTGTTTGGAAACGTCCATGTTCTGTTCCCAGCCATCAGGAGGCAATAAATGCTCTTGAATGGCAACAGCTTGTACAAAATAGCAACAACAGCGTTTGAGAGGGGCTGTGAAAAGGGTATCAGATGCAGACTAGGGAGACGTCAACAACAGCTACCACTGTAGGTCAGACAGTTGTAGATTAATTAGGGCTTCTCTCTCAGGCATTTGGCTTTGGAGAAAAGGAAGATGACACCATGCCCTAATTGCTCCCCCACTGACTTGTGGGATATAAATGTGTTACTTTCTCCCCACAAAGTATTTCTTAACAAAGATTCTCAGTTATACCTTGCTAATTATACCTAATTAATATACACAGCTATAATGTGTATATTAATTAGTTTTGAAATGACACATGCAGTGTCACTGCAGTCTTCAGTCAATGACTTTTGCTTTCACCGTAAAACGACAGTATTACTTTTCTAATTTCTCCCATTCAATTGAATCCTGGTCCTGATGGGGCAGCATTCTTTTGCCTGAGTGGAATCGTACCTGCAATAGTGCATCGCTTATCGGTCTTGAGTCAAAACCGTCTCCAGTGAACGTTTCAGCTATTTCTCACAGTCCTCATTCACTCAAAAACTCTTGTAGAGGGCTTGTACAGGGCGTGGACCGACACCGGAGTGTATAACAGGCTTGACTAATTCATTATTACCTGATGTTCACCGTCACTTAAGCTACATTAGCTGAAGAACTGTGGCACACTCACATTTAAAAGGCTGCTTGTGTATGATGGGGCTCTCATCACCCGAGGACAAGGGGTGGCATTTGCCAAAGTCTGTCTGCCAGCTCATTTGTAAGAGAGAGAGGAGAGAGCAAATAAAACGAGATGAATACGGCAGTGTTTGACAACCTGGGGTTTTAGTACTATGTTTTTCGGGTAATATATTATATTAGAGCAGGTAAAGCTTTTTGCATAATAGGAAGCTGTAGTGTAAAGTGGTCAGAGGCAGTGCATTGATAGCTAGTATATTTACACATAAGAACTGATATACCCGCGAAGCACATTTATACTGTGTATTTATGACTTTCAGTTTGCTGTGTTTCGAAATGTTTATTTGCATGTAAACGAAGCACTTATATGCCAGTAAAGTTCATGTAAGATGTTCATTAAAGATGCTCAGCACGATTTTGGCCATATGTCTGTATTTTTTTTAAACCTCTCGTTTTGGTCTCAGATGGTTCTCACGTAGGTATGAGCCAAATCACCGCACGTTTTCGGTTGGTTTCATTTTTCGGCTTAGTAGCCATTTTCCCCGAGCTGTCGGCTTGCGCGCCTGTGACTTGATTGACAACCTTCATCCAAATAGTCATTGGTGTATTGGGGTTGCAGGGCGGGCCCAGATCAGTCCGTTGACTTCACACATAAATGACAAACACTGACTGCAACTAGAACGAGACAGAGACCCACTACGCTGCTCCACAGCGCCATTTTACTACCAGAGGCTGAAATTATACAAGAATTCCACTGAGCCTCTTTAATGAGTTGTGCCAAGTCTTTAGTTTACTTAATTAATATAGCCCTAGACCGCAGAAGTGTGAAGATTCGTGCGTATTACTGCTTTGTATCACACTGCAGGGGGAACATGCACGATGTGGTGTACCTGTGGTAAACACTATAGCCAGCGACTAGGAAAACAGGTGGCCAAGTACAAACACCCAGCTCCTTGGAGACGTGGTAACAGCCTTCCTTCGAATTCAAATAGCAAGGAAACAAGGAACGGAAAATGCTTGACTTACTTGAAAGATGACTTGGCATAGAGTCTGAGAGGTCAAAAGCTATTTTATTCAAACTCTATCGCATTATCTCCGCAGTCCTGCAGTATGGTTATAAATGAATCATTTTTCAAAGGAAATCGGTGTGTGTGTGTGTGTGCGTGTGCGTACATACGTTTGAGCGTGTGTGAATTTCAGCGTTTATAGCAACGCAGACCCCTGCAGGTGTGCAAGTGTGTACATATGCGTGTGTGTGTGTGTGTGTTGGCGTATTTGGCTGTCAGTATGTCCTTATACCCCTATGTTTGTTTGTGTGTGTGTTTGTGTGATGTGTGCCATGGATGGCTATGTGAGCGCTCTACTGTACTAGGGTTAAAAGGATTAGAAACCTCTATGGTTATCCAATCAGCCGTAGCAGAATACACCAAAGAGGATTGGAGGACGCACTCCATTGACTGCACCACAGACCACAGTCATCTTTTCAACCATATTATCTAAGGGTGCGCGACGGAACCCATGCCTCTCCATCAGGACTTCTTGGCTTACCTCTATCGGTGCCGACATAATACATTAAAGCTACATTTTCAAAATTTGCCAAAGCTTAAAAGCTGGTTTACTGCGATGTGCTGTAAGCATGTGTGGGTGTTATGAGATGCTGCAAATGAATAACGCTTCTTGGCAGAAGTGCCTCGACGGACTGTGTCTGACATCTGTTTCTTCTTCTTCTTCATACATTTTTTTCTTCCTGCGTCTTTGATCCGAATAGGGTGTCATTGGTTCGCCGTCTATTCCGTGAGGTTTATCACCCCTCTGTTAATTCAACATGGGGTTAAAGTTGGCTCTTCCAAGGCGTTTTACTGTTTACTTTATTGCTACTACTTGAAAAACCACATACTTTTCTAAATGGCTATTTACTTCTGTTTGAAGAAACCTATAGCATATAGCAAGTTCCATATAGCATCTGGTAGCTCCAGAACAATTCTAACAAACCAATGCAGTTTTCATTGATTGCTGGTGAGGCAGTCTAATTATTTTCATTTGGGACAAGTTAGTTATTGATGACTCTTGTTTGAACTCTGGTTGAACTCGCAGTCTTGAATCTCCCCAATACACATGACAGAAAAACTGGCAAATCCCAATAACAAGGTCTGTAAGGGTATTAAAGATGTTATTGAAACAGCAGTTGAGGAACATTTCATACACTTTCGATGGGTGACAGAAGGGTTCTGCTCATGTACAAACCAAAGCACCTGTTTGTAACACTTTTAGAATGTTTTTAAGAGTGAAGGCATAGATGGGCTTGTCCTTCTAGTTGCAACCCCCCCCCCTCTAGTGTTCCAAATGAGGATATGAGATGTCACTAGTTGATGAGGGAGTTTCCTGTCAATTTCATACACCTCTGTTCCTAGCTTAGCCTTCTTAACTAAGCCCCCACAACGTCTTCCCTTGCTCCAGTTTTAACTCGACGCTACGCTACTCTACTCTACGCTACTCTACTCTTCACACTTTTCTCTCTCTCCTTGCCTCTGTTTCCCTGCCACAGGATAAATATTCTTTAGTTAAGTGAAGCTTTTGTTTGGCCTAGAGAAGGTCAAGTAAAGCACACACATCAGTGAGCATGGCGCTCTCCCCCTTTGGGAACACTGTCTTTGTTGTGGACGTAGCTGTTACGGTCGTTGCACTGCACTGCAGTGTCCGTGCTATTTCTATGACATGTTTAGCAGAAGAGTCAGTGTGAGGCAGAGAAAACATTAGCGCAGCGAGGTCAGTCTACAATTATGTCACCCAATGGTATTACAAAGTCAAGGGTTTGAGCAGTGAAAAGTTGATGATGCAACCCAGAAGTTCCTGGAATTCCTGCAGTTTTTCTCCCACGATGCATTGTGTCGTGCGTTTCTCATAAAATGCCTGTGATGAAATCTTTTTGTATTTTTGTGCTGAGAAGAAACCCAGACAAGGCTTATGAATAATGAAGCCATCTCACTTGGCACCCTGAAGACAAATGGTATACCTATACCCTCTGATCTCTGCAGGTAGGAACTGCTCTAATTCACCGATATTTCAACACTGTTTGAAGAAGCAATGTGACAGTGCTGATGATGATGCTGATGATGATGATGATGATGATGATGATGATAATGATGATGAACATGATGACCAGCAGGTGAAGGATAGCACTGGTGTGTGTGTAATGATGAGCCACCGGTGTTTGTTATGATAAATCATCATTTTGGTGAATATTCAAATGTTAGTTATGGTAATGGTGTTTTCTCATTATGATTAGCAGTGGGATGCTGTTTTATATGCTATTCCTGATTGACTGTATTTGCATGATTTCTCTGTGCATTATAAATGCCCCAACTCCCCTGTCAAGGTGTAAAAAGCAAGGCAGCGCTGTTCATCAGCTATGGATTTACCACACCGTCACAGCGGAGAGATAGCAACCGACACACAGACCGATCCTAAACCTTGGTAATGACCATGGAAATGATGTGACTTATCAGCACGTTCATTTACCCACAAACCATTTTGAGGGATTATGTGGGTGGTAAATAGCGAACACGTGAGAGACAAGAGGAGGGGGCAGAGAGGGATTGGAGGCGCGTTGACTAATGAAGCCGAGCATTTTCCTTCTACGAACCCAGATTAAGTCTAATATAGTCGCCCCCTTCTCGGTTCACCTCGCTCCCAGGGTCAAGGCCTTGCTCCTGGAGTGAAAGAGCAGCGTAATCGCCTTGGCTACAATCCAAGATCCACACCCGGAGTTGCTATGCGCGTATACCGTGTTCTAACCAATGACCTCGTGAGCGTTTTGGTTCTGCATCCAGTCGCTGGAGAATCGCACGCGTGCGAGTCAGTGTCTCATCTTTATTTGGTGAAATAAGAAATTAACCGCTTTTTGGGAATAAAAAAACAACAACAAAAAACGGTCACCTTCCCAACAACATGTCTATCTCTGTGGCGAACAGTTGGGTTGAGCCACTGTTGGAAAGAAGCAATGAAAGGTTGCAGGAGTGGACAGTAACTAAATACATTTACTCAAGTACTGTATTTAAGTACAGTTTTGAGGAACTTGTGCTTTACCTGAGTATTTTCTTCCATTTTAGGGGACTTTGACAAGACTGTCGTCACTACTTGGGAGCTAGATGGAAGGACACAGAGGCTGGGTGGCGTTACACACAGACATTTATTAGAAACTAACTCCACACTGTTCAAAAGCAAAGCAATGGCTCCACGTTGCTCTAGTAACACAAGTGATAACATTTCATCTTTCATTCTGGTACTAAACTAACCTCAACAAACTAACAACAGTATGGTGAAATCTGGACACTTTCTACCAAAATTGCCAATCAACAGTGAATATTATTTATCCTATACTGTTTTCATTTGAGTTTCTCATAAATTATTGAAGCTTTATCTTTTTACCGTAATGTATAACTTATTTTCTTCTGGTGTCTATAAATGAATATGCGAGTACCTGAAACCCGGTGCTGTGGCGTAATTTCACTACCTGCCAGATTTCCTCTCCCCTTCGTGTGAAAAACGTGAAATGCTTCGGAAAACTCTGGTGATGGTCCTCAAAAATTAAGTGGTTACAGGCCCATCTCCTAAAAGTTAAATTAAGAGAATTTAGATCTTTCAAATCGTGAAGGGGAGTGGAGAACTGGCAGTGGGTGACATTTTGGGACGACACCGGTCAAAGGCAAGCAGTCCAGATAAACACTGCTAATCAGACTCACCTCTTGCAGCTGTGTCTGCTCACAGCTGATGCTAAACCCCACACTCCTGCCACATTACATCATCCACTACATTACATCTTTTATCTGAACACTGCAGTTCCAGTGTTAGTGGACCTCCAACCCCTTTAAAATAACTTTTAGAGGTTAATGCATAGGCCAGTAGAAAAGGGTTTCCCGCACACTGGCACTTAATTGCAATCAACTTTTATTAAACAAAAACAACCATCATCATGATGATGGTCTAGGACCGAAACGTTGTTTTTGTTTAATAAAAGTTGATTGCAATTAAGTGCCAGTGTGCGGCAAATCCTTTTCTACTGGCCTATGGACTCCTCTTCCGACGCACCTGGCTACAAGAAACTTCAAGGTGTGCACTAGCTCTTCTTGTCAAGAGGTTAATGCATCAAAGATTTCAAAGGCTCCCAAGCGCTGAAATATGATAAGTAATATAGAATGTGTACTTCTACTCTTTATACTTAAGTATAATTTGTGTGCTTTGTCCACCACTGAAGAGATCTGAACTTTCTCAAAAAACATTTGATTGTGAAAGAAAATATTCGGTGAACCCCCACAATTGTTTCCTTTGCAATCTTACAACTGTTATTTTGACCATGCATTAGATCACACAACAGAGAGGCTGAATATTTTATACTGCGCCCCCGCACTCATGTATTGTTAATAAGGTTGAGTTTGAGTTGGTTGAGGTTCAGTTGCTTTTAAGCTACTTTTAAGAAAACTTCCCTCAACGTTAAGAAACTCCACTGTTTCCTTGTCTGAAAATCACTTTGACTCAGCTCCTTTCTGACAGTCTCTGACTCATTGGGCGAGTTGGCTAATCCAACGCGAGGAGCCCGGCGAGCGAGCCGGTATTTGTAGGCTGTGAGGAGAAACAGAGGGGAGATCACAGGATACAAGAAACAACACACAATCGCAGCTGAGACAAAAGCAGCGCAACCCAGGGGACGTGTTTCCAGAGTGCAAGCCTGCTGCCGCCGATGCTTCAGCGTCGACTCAGAGGTCTGCCTAAACTCCATGCTGAGTGGGCGTGTATATTAATAGGCGCGCGTGTTTGCGCGTACGCGTGCCTGCGTGCGTCCGTCCGCTCGCGCATCTGTTCGTGAGAGAAAGCCTAGAGTTTAGCGCGGTTAACGCGTTATTTTCTGTACGTGCCGTCTGCAGTCGTCCGTGTGCACGCCCGCAGGTGCGAGCGTTCCCGTGCCTCCTCAGCCGCGTGCGTCGGGGAGTATTTAACATCGCCGTGATAAAACATTCTTGGCTCAAGCGCTCGTGTCACTGACGGCAAAGGTAAAACAGAATGGAAAATCCCCATTAACGCTCAGGAAGAGCTAACAAGTGAGGAGGGGCCTCGCTGATGCAGGGAGCCTGAAAATACTGGGAGTTGCTAATGAATTGAGAGTCTCCCGTTGCCAAAGCGGTGCATCTGCCAGGTGCCTCGGCCTTGTTTACCGATGGGGAAAACCGAGACCGCGCTCCGTGTGGAGGCAGAGGCTTTTAAGGGGGGAAAAGAAGGAGAAAAAAAAAAGTATGCGCTTCACCTACGCGCCATCTCATTACGCTAGCAAGAGGAAGCGGCGCGCCGGCAGTTTTATCTGCGAGACGCAAACTGGCACTTAGAAGGAAATCTCACAATCAGATGATATGGTAAAGAGAGAGAGAGAGAGAGAGAGAGACGGATACGTAGAGGAGATTGATCACCGAGTGGGTGGAAATGTCACACCACGCTGCCGGCTGCGCACTGCTTCACACTTTCTCTCTGTGTCTCCTCGCTCTCTCGTACGTCACCTCACGCCACTTCCTACATCTCTCTCTCTCTCTCTCTCTCTCTCTCTACCTCGCTCTCTCGTTTTGTGCCTAACCTTCTGTACTCTTTGCTTGACCCCGGTCTTCTCCCCCATCTCCATTTTTCTTTCTGTCACTTGCAGTCGCGTAGCGGACGGTAAGCCCATCCAGACTCGCTCTGTCCACCTTCCGATTTTAAAGCAAAAGGGCCGTTCAGGGGCCATTTCACTTTAGAGTTTAAATTAGATGTAGATGTAGTTTTGTCACATCTGTTCTTTGTGGAGGTGTTGGCCTCTTATGCTGACGATCACCTTCTGGAGTTCCCTTTATACCTCTCTGTTCTTTACACTACATACATTATCCTCTCCTCGTCTTGTCTCCTCTCCTCGTCTCCTCTGCTCTCTTCTTCCCTCTCCTCCCCTCTCATCTCCTCCCCTCCCGTCTCGCCTCGTCTCTTTTGTCTCTCCCCTCGTCTCGTCTTGTCTCCTCTCCTCTGTTCTCCTCTCCTGCTCTGTTCTTCTCTCCTCTCCTGCCTCTGTTTCCTCAAGAGCGAGCCCTTCGCTTCTCCTTAATTGACTGGTTTTGTCGAACTCCCACACCCACTGTTCAAGTACATGGCTGGGAGAAGTGTGTGTGTGTGTGTGTGTGTGTGTGTGTGTGTGACTG
>OMKK01029403.1:9715-29491 GCA_900302305.1 Polymixia japonica
AACAAGTCGGCCACGGTGGAGGCCTATGGGACAACGTACGTGAACGGCGCTGCTAAGCTCAGGTTTTTATTCTTTATTTCTTTGTGTGTTCCAGGTCCAGCAGACGCTGTCCATCCTTCAGCAGTTGGCCACAGCCATGGGCCCCGGCATCAAGCGGCACGTCAAGACTCTGGGCGTGCCCGTCATCACGGTCCTGGGAGACATCAAGGTACAGAGAGATGAGGGGGTTTACCGCGTTTCTCCTTCGTCGGTGACATTACCGGTCCCTTCTTGTACTCACCGGCCCTCTCTTGTCCCGTATTCTCCAGAACACGGTTCGCGCTGCCGCCCTGGCCACCCTGAACACCTGGGTGGAGCAGACGGGGATGAAGGAGTGGCTGGAGGGGGAGGAGCTCTCCGAGGAGCTGAAGAGGGAAAGCCCTTTCCTTAGACAGGAGGTGGGGGTCGCTTCTGTCTGTTGCCTGATGAGTGTCGATCCGTTTATGTGAAATGTACTCGACACCGTTGTACTTTACCTTCCCCCTCATTCTCACGTTGGCAACAAACCGATGTGAGCACTCTTTCTATCTGCCCTCTTTCCTTCTAGCTGCTCGGCTGGCTGACGGAGCGCCTGGCCACGCTGCGCTCCGTGCCCTCTGACCTGCTGCTGTGCTTGGCGCCGCTGTACACCTGCCTGGAAGACCGCAATGCCGACGTGAGGAAGAAGGCGCAGGACGCCCTGCCCGTTTTTATGACGCATCTGGGCTTCGATAAGATGAACAAGGCCGCAGGCAAACTCAAGGTATGCGGCGTGGACCAGATGAAGGGCAGACTGTTCGAAAAGTACTGGTTCTTTTTCCTTGGATGAACCACCAGTTTCTGAATTTGTATCCTGGTTTAGAATTTCACATGTAAATTTGTTCTTATTTTTAAAACGGCATCCTTCTCTGTACACAACCTAAATATGGGTCATTCCACTACTATGACATCATTCCATTGATTGGGCAAACCTGTGATTCCCTCCACACTTTTTTTTTTTTTTCCTTCTCATTTTGGTGGTTTTGTTTTTGTTTTCCTCTTCAGTTAAACTCACATTGCCTGCAAGGTTTGTGCGCTGGACAAATCAAACTGTTGTTGTTCTTCCAACAAATGTAAATCTTTATGAGCTTGCTTACAGGGCTAACTTGGATTTATTATGATGTTTAGCAACTCAAGCTGTTGATTCCTGCTGCCTCTTTTTATGACCGAGTCAAATTGCTCTTCATTTGTGTAGCCTGCCTCAAAGGACCAGGTGGTGGCCTTGCTGGAAAAAGCCAGATCTGCCATGCCAGCCAAACCGGCTGCTCCCGCCAAAGCTGCCCCCGCCAAGCCTTCCTCCACTGGTCCTTCTGCCAAGCTTGCCGCAGGTGTGTAGACTTTACCTCTGCCAACGCGGGGCGAATGCGTCCCTTGTGGCAGTTGACCGCGGGTGAACACCAACTGACTGGTCTCTGTTCAACTGCAGTGAGCTTTATGATCGAGTAATTTCTCTCCTGCCACAGATCAAAACGAAGCGGCGACGGTCCATCTGGCTCCGGGGGCCGCCGAGGACAAAGTTGACGCCAAGGCGAAGTCGGGGTCTGCCCCCAAAGGAAAAGTGAGTTCAGGTGGTTTTGAAAATGGCCGGGTTGTAACGGGCTCGACGAGTCGCTCCCGCCTGAAATGTCTCGTTGGTTACCTTGTCCGTGAGTACTGCCAGTGTGAAAGGCTGCTCACCTGCGAGCTGTGATGTTGTTGTCTTGGCCAGCGGAAGTCCCGGGAGCTGAACTCCAGTATAGAAAAGGACTCGAGCGCCGGCAAGGAGGCAGGCCGCTCCGCAGGAAAGAACAGCAGACGGGTACCTGAAAGCCTGTGACTAACGACACATTCTGGGGGGGGGAAAGGATTGAAACCTTAGGCGGGGTTTTCCCAGGCTTTTTGGAGGGCTTAGGTGCTGTGTCGCTGGTGAGCGCGAGGCGGCGGTCCAGTACCCTCCTGTTCCTGTTGGCCCCCTAAAACCTCCTAACGCAGATGGGTCACAGAGACGAACGATGTACAGCTCTCCAGATGCTATTTACACATAACCTTAACGTTATTCTACCGTTGGTTGTGTTTAGCTCGACTCGACACAGTTCAGCCCAGCGCGCGATACAGAGTTGCAGCTTCAAGGATGTGAAGTTGCTAGGAGTGGCGCGTTGCCTGGTAACAAAACGGATACACTGTCGCAAACTATACCGTCTAGGAGGCTGCGCATCCACAGACTGACAGGCAAAATGTTTCTAATGGGTAGATTTTTTTTTATTTTTTATTTTTATTATTTTTTAAACATCTTGAGCGCTGCATATTACATATTGCTGGGAAAACACTGCCTTAGGAGGGACTCTGTGGGAATGCACTTTCTTATTAGTCTTATTTAGTTTCCTTCTCTTGTTGTCAATCTGTTTTTCTTCTTCTCCTGACATGCAAGGGTGCTGGGTTTGCACTCATGGGTGGGGAATGTAGTTTTCCTGTTCCTGGCTCACCTTTTATATTTCTTGGTGCCAACAATGGAGGATGTTGACGAAACGGATAAGATCCGGCTCACAATTCAGTGTCTGACGTTCCACTAGTCTGACATCCGCCAAAACACTCTGACCACTACATGTTAGTCGTTAGCCATATTCAGTTGGGAGTCTGATTGTTCTTCCCGTCTAGATTACACAGGTGGGGAAAAAGCCCTCTGCGAAGGGCAAAGAAGAGGAGGACATGTCGGGCCCCCTGTTCATCCTCGTGCCTAACAGGAAAGAGCAGCGTGCCAAAGAGGAGAAGAGCTTGAAGGTGTGTATCTAGGTTAATTCACAGTGCTGTTGGTGGGGATTGATGCCTACAAACTCAACGAGACGGGCTTTTTGGTTTCACAGTTCTTCATAATACTTGGATGCCGCTACAGAACTTAATTTATACTGTAGAAGACAGAAGTTTGTTTGCTAGGTGCTCAGAGTAGTAATATCATGTGTACATACAATATAATGTATACATCAGTGCATGAAGTAGTTTTTATGCCAGTTTATTTTGTTTTTGCAAATAATAGTCCCATCTCTAATATATACATATTTAACTAGGCAATATTCAAACGTTTTACAGTGTGACGAGAAATGCATTTCTATATATATATATTAATTAGAAGTTTTAGAAGCTCTTCACACTGTAAATCTTCAAATATACATAACGCATGTATTTAAGAGATTCCTCATCTGTGTGTTGACATGGATGTTTGTGGGGGGTTTTTTCTTTAGGTGCTGAAGTGGAACTTTGCTTCACCCCGCGATGAATACATCACGCAGCTGAAGACCCGGATGGCTCCCTGCGTCTCCAAGTGGCTGCTGGAGGAACTCTTCCACCAGGACTTCCATCACCACGTCAAAGCCATCGGTGCCATGATTGAGGTGAGAGAACCAACGCGGACCACACGTCGCTCAACGACGACACCAGCGCCATCGGTGTGTAGGAGGAGACGGGTGTGAGTGATGAGTTGCACTGCTCCTCTGGGGAGCTGGCTGCAGTGGCACCGGCGACCCAGTCCGACCCAAGCTGGGGACACACCATGTGCACAGGGGCCATCTGACCCACCCTCCCTCCTAAAAACACATGTAGCAACTCGGTGTATCCATGTACAGATGCATGAGACAATCTTGCCTTAAATCAAGCTTGTTGTTTTGTCCATCTCAATCAAAAGTCCAGGGTTTTTGTTTTTTCACTTTGCGTTACATATATATATATATATACTAATAGCATATCAAAGAGCGGTATATTTGTATGAACTATAATGTCTGACCTGCTACTCTTCCGATGTTTGACTGGTTCAGCGCTTGGAAGGAGAGAAGGATGCCATGGTGTCCTGCCTGGACCTGATCCTCAAGTGGTTCACGCTGCGCTTCTTTGACACCAACACCAGCGTGCTGATGAAGGCCCTGGAGTTCCTCAAGCTCCTCTTCCTCTCCCTCAGCGTGCAGGACTATCACCTGAGTGAGCTGGAGGCCAGCGCCTTCATCCCTTACCTCATCCTCAAGGTCTGCGATCTCTGGATAGCCCTTTCTCACTCCCTATAGGCTACTATCTACTGTACACTATGCTATGACTGGTGATGGTTATTTCCCTGCTTCCTTAAAGGTATAATTTGGAGTATTTTAATTCTTTGCCCATAATGCAAGCATTGAGTATTCCTGAATATATCATCCCTGAGTTCAGGGCTTTACCTCCAGTTAGCCCGGCACTTTTGGCTTGCTGGTTGAGAAGTTGTCCATACTGCACCCTAAAGACAAATGATCCATTATTCAATTATGACCAGGCATATAATCAACGTGTAATTATCCCATTGTTTTTTGAAAAACGCCTTTTGTATCACTTTGTTCGATTTACATATCCAGTCATGCGTCAGATGTTGATTGGCAACAGCTGACTTGCAGCACATACAGTAATGGGTCCCAAAAAGTGGTGGGTTGACCAAATTGCATATTTAAATTCGGTGCTTGTATATTGAATTATGGATAATTGTTACCATTTATACTTTGCAATGTTATATTCATTGCATGGATGGATGTCTTCAACCTTGCGTAGAGCTGTCTTGTAAGTACAGGGCTAACTGTTGTGACCTTTTGATTTACCGAACACCAGTGCATTGTGGTTATTGATCAATCCATCTTTCCCTGGTCAAAGGAGAAGGGTTCTGAAAATCCAAACACTCCTTTTTAATTGTAATGTCACAAGGAGCACAGGGGTGTGAAAATGATGAGTTGCACTGTCGGCGGGTTCGCTGGTTGCAGTGGCAGCCGGTACCCCGTCCCGCATCTCCATGGTGACACTTGATGTGCACAGGGGCCATCTGACTCTCACTCCCTTACCTGGCAGAAAGACGCTAGTCGTCTCCCCGAGGAGTGTAGCTGTGTCACGGCCTCACCTGCGTTTTGTTTTGTCCACGTTCCGTCTTATGTTCCCCCCTGCTGGCCTGAAGATGGGAGAGTCCAAGGATGTGGTCCGGAAGGATGTGCGTGCTATCATGAGCACGATGTGCAAGGTTTACCCTGCCAGCAAAATCTTTCCCTATATCGTTGAGGGAACCAAGTCCAAGAACTCCAAACAGAGAGCTGGTGAGAATGGGAGAAGTATTTATGTACCCATTATATTAACATCCTTAAGGTTTATGTAACATTGCATACGTGGGCATCTCAACAGTAGTTATTAATGGGTGGGGGGTCTCATTCACATCACGTTTTTCTTTTCCAGAGTGCCTGGAGGAGTTGGGCTGTCTCATCGAGTTATGCGGCATGTCGGTCTGCCAACCGACGCCTGCCAAAGCGCTAAAGGAGATCGCCGTGCACATCGACGACAGAGACACCTCCGTCCGTAACGCAGCTCTCAACACGATAGTGGTGGTCTACAACGTGTGCGGAGACCAAGTCTACAAACTCATCGGCAACGTAAGAAACCCCCCTTGCCGCTGCGTTGCTACTGGCCAAAATGGTTTCCTTTTTTAGAATCCTGCTGCCACTGTTCATTTTAATGGCATTTGATGGTTCCTTCAACTTGCACAAAATCCTGTTTAAGGAAATTCTTTCAGGTCCGTGCCCTCTTGCGTCCCTAAGAAAAGCCCATTTTCCGCTTGCCTGAAGTGTGCTTCCTTGCCTTTTTGTACGAAGGAGCCGTGGCCTTGTGCCAGCGCCACACACGGGGCGAGGAGTCTCATGGTAGTGTGATTTCCTCCCTAGCTGTCGGAGAAGGATATGAGCATGTTGGAGGAGAGGATCAAGCGTTCCGCTAAAGAGCCGGCCCCGCCCCCAAAACGGGCAGAAGACAAATTGCCCAGAGCCCCGCCCTCACATGCCAATGCCAGCCTGCTGCGAAAACCAGCCGTGGAGGACGCACCTACAAAACTCTGGTACTTGCATGTCAAGGGCCACACACGCACGCACACACTTTAGAGGCTCCGGCAGTTGTGGTGCTCATTTGTTAATTTTTCGGTACTTGTAATTTGTCAAACGATTGGTTGTTTTGGACTCTTGCTTGTCCCTGCAGTGAGCACCGAGCGCGCAGTGCCCAGGCGGCTCAGCAGCAGGGGCCGTCCCTTGTCGCACCACATTTCCAGCTGGACCTTCAGGAAGATGACGTCACGCCCATGCCAGAGCTACCGGACCTGGTGCAGCACAACTTGGATGACTTGGAGCCAATAGGCCTCCCAGAGCTGAAGTAAGACACTCGCATTAATATCTTAGTTGTCTGTGCTTGAATAATTGTTTCAATAATTGATCCTTGGCATTCTACAATGCCAGTGCTTTAGTCACGCTACACCCCCCCCGCCACCAAACCTGTATGTTTTCAATTATTCAAACGGAAAAATTTTACAAGAATAAATTTTAGGTCTCAAAATTAAATTGGATAAATACATTAAAAAAAAAAAAAAAAATCATGGCCCCTCCAGGACTCCACATTGCAGTAAGACTGCTAATGACATGGGGGTCAGCCTGTTATATAATTATATCATGATCATTAAGTTGTAGTGCTAAACTCTTACGAAGACGCAGAGCACATGCGTGTCAAACATGAGGACAAAGGTGTCATTGTTGATGGGTTTTTGTGTCTCAGTTGTGACGGTACACATTTCCTTTTGTAGGACACGCCCACTTCCCACATCCTTTGATCTCCACGAGAGTCCCGCCTCCGCAATCAACCTGGTACTCTCAAAGATTGCCTCTGGAGACCTCAATACCAGCATGCAGGCCCTCACACAGGTATGAGCACCGCGTTATTATGCGCACGTATCAATGTTGCCTCACATTTTCATCCATTCCATGCGCATTGGTGCTAAACCCTCATTCAATCTAGTACACTATACAAAAAACTTAAACCTGCCTGCCCGGTTACACAGACCTGTATTCTGATGGGTTTAAAGTTTTCATTTTCACATTCAAGCGGGCATTATAACATCTTAATGATAAATGCACCTTGGTGAAACTAGCAGACTGTAGCAGTGACACCCCCCCTCTCTCCCTCTCTTTGTTTTGCAGATGGACAAGGTGTTGCGTCAGCACAACGGGTCAGATCTGATGGCCAACAACGTCAACCAGTTCCTCATCGCCACCTTGTTTCAGCTCCGCCTCATCCAGAGCATACTCATAGACGACCAGCGCACGCCCAAGGAAGACGTCTCCAAGCTGTACAGCTGCGTCTTCGGCAGCATAATGACCGTGAGCGGGGGGAAGGGAAGGGAAGGCTGGGCTGTGAGCAAAGGAGACTGAAATCCAAATCTGCCTGCCACACACCAAAAAAAACCCATTTCCGAATCGGTACAACTAGAGAGGCTAGGAATAATTTTCGTTTCGTGCTCTCTCGCAGGCCCTTATTGACAGAGACCGTTCAAAGAGCAGCTCGTCGATAACTTCAAACTGCCGTCCGGCTCCGTGAGCCTTTTGAGTCGGCGCGATCGCACAGATCAGGGGAACGGTTCTTCGGAGGGTTTGGTCTGCACGGGGGTGAATGCAGAGCGGGCCGCTGCGTGGGCGGACTGTACTGAAGGAGGATTACAGTCCTTTGTGATTGCCTTGCATCACCGCAGGGGCCCCCAGCACATCCTCATCTTACATCTCTGCATGCCGTCTGTGGTTAGCGCTTACCTTTTGTCAGCCAGCGATGGGCCTCGGGCTAGATGAATATACAGTATGTGTGCGTTTGGGCCAGCAGATGTCTGAATTTTATTAGGAAAAGTCGATGCAGCAACCGCCCCAGCCGGACATCAGATGTTGCGTATTTTTAATGGAGAATTCAGACCAGATCGCAGCGCTGATGCACTGTTCACCCCTTTTTAGCCGTTAACGGTCCCAAGTCTGCCCCGTCGGGTCCGACAGCTAGGCGCTTCAGCAGGCCCGAGTTTAAAACTAACATGTTGGACAAAATTTCCAGATCAAACGCGGTACGGTTAAAACACTGCACGCTCTCTGCTCCCAGATGCTGGGAGTCGAGGTCCTGGCCCAGGAGGCCTCATCAGGCGTGCTGAAGGACCTGGTTGAGACCCTGCTGACGACCATGCTGGATGCCAGAGTGAAGGAGCTACCGGATGGACACCAGATCATTGGCTCGGTTAACATACTGCTGGTGCGGCTCTTTCAAAAGGCCGACCACGGCAACATATTCGGGTGCGTGAGCAGACGCCAAGTCCCACTAATTTTTTCGATTTCTTACAATCAAAGACGACCTTGTCCTAGCAGGCGTGTGTTTGAGTATTAGTATGCACTGTGTTATTTCTGCTCCCTGCAGAGCTCTGATGGTGCTGCTACAAGATGCCCTGATGTCCTCTCCGTCCTCCAAGCTCACCGATATCGCAATGAAGGTAACGCAGATCTAGGCCTGTCGACACACTTCTGAAGCTGAACTTGCCTCTGAAACGAGACGTTCCCCATTTGATTCAGTACTCCGTTCTTTAAAAATTCCGTCAACACTGACCAGTTTGTAAAGCTATTTTTTGTGTGTTTGTTGTTTTTTTCTCCCCCAGTGTCTATGGAGGATGATAAAGCTCCTTCCAGAGAACATTGCTAGTATAAACCTGGACAGGATCCTGCTGGATATCCACAATTTCATGAAGCATTTCCCCAGAGAACGGCTTCAGACGCTGCCCACTGACATGGTCATGCGCACGATCAAGAGCCTGATACACACGCTGTGCTGCCTCAGCGGGCCAAAGGTCACTGTTCTCTCACACACACACACACACACACACACACACACGCTCGCACGCACTCAACACCTACTGCATCTGCTAAACTCCAAACAAGGCTTGGTTTTGAATAGAGATCATTAGTGGTGTAACAATGCGCTGTGGCACGATATTTCACTTTTCAAAAATATGAGGATTCGCATTGTGAAGCTAAAAAATTGATCGCAATAGGCATACATAGAGGATGCTCCGTCAAACTATAAGTCGGTTTGAGTATCATCAACGTTTTTACGACGAAACTATCCGTTTTTCTATAAAATACGCTTATTAGACGGGTTTCAAAGACAGAACAATGTTGTATTTAACAGCCAAAACCCGCAGTATATCTAGGTGTTTCAGTCCAAACTTTACAATCCCTTTTTAAATGTATCCCTTTTATTCTTTTCTTTTTAACGTACGTCACCAGGAGTTAAAAGTAATGTAATCCCAGCGAACTAAAGGAAAGGTATGCTTGACTTGGCTGGCTCCAGTAAGGCCTGGTCAGCAAAACTGAAATGGCTCCAAATTAACAGTGACGCAACAATGGAAATTAATCTAAAGTTAATTGGTAAATGACGGGACAAAAGTTTCTGGCCACTGTCTTTATGTTGGGTGGAGGGCAAACCACCAAGATTGAAGATTGTTTCTGAAATTGGAACTGCCAATTTGCGGAACGCTGGCTCTAGTGTATCGGTGTTTTTAAAAAGAAAAAAGAAAAGAAAGAAAAGAAAACGCATTACTCGGGGAGATGTAGCTAATTAAAAAAAATTCTTTTTTTTTTAATAAAGGCTCTCTTCTAACTGCTTGAGATGCTGCAACTTTATAATGGAATTAGCTATTTCCAGAAACGTGGGACGCAAGTCTGTTTTTTAAAAGTGTGATAAAGGTAACTTTGTGACTGTCTAGATCCTGGATCACCTGACCTTGGTGGAGGACAGGAAAGAGTCAAAACTGGAAGACTATCTGAAGAAGATGTTGAAGACATCGGGAGCTAAAATGGGCAGAGGCCAAGAGAACGTGGTATGTAACGCGTGTACTGCCGTAAAACGACACCTCCGTTTCTCAGGAGGGTTTCTTTTTTTTTATGCGTTAGATGTATACCTTCATATACTTGATGTAGATACATTTTTGTGATTGATAACGTGTTGCCACCCACAGAGAGAAGGCAAAGCCAAGCTGCAGCCCCTTACAACAGGTACACACACACACACACACACACACAACGCAATTGATTGATTTCTTTGTGCATACGTTTTGCACCCAGGACAACTCTGCCCATAAGTCATTAATGTAGACCGGTGCACGCGCTACAATGCACAACTGACTAAAGTAATCCATGTGTCTATTCCAGGAGTGTCCACGACCCTGCCCACCACCTCAGAGGAGCCAAAACCATCGGTCTACACGGAGAAACTCGAGGCTCTCCGCCAGCTCAATGGCCTAGATAACAAAGACACACTTAGCAGCACAGGTGTGTGTGTACGTGCGTGTGAATATGCGATACGTTTCTATGTCGGTCATAGACTTTGCACAATCCATTGAAACCGGCTTGGTTGGATGAAAGCAAGTTAGTATTTGACCATGCTTTTAGATCTTTCTCAGTTTGTAGTTTAATGGCAAGAATGATGATGTAAACGTTGTAAATTCCCTGTAAGGTGTCTTTGGGTCGAACGCCAACCCTGACAAGCGGGACCTAAAACCGTCGATCTACCAGGAGAAACTGATGATGTTACAACAGCTACAGGGCCTGGAGAACAAGATGACGGTATGATGGCACTCGGTAGCCACTTAATCACATGCAAACCTGATATCCGTATTGATGACGTGATGGGTATTACTTTTTACGTTTTTAACAAAGCTGTGGTGCAGCAATGATTGGATGGACTTGACCTTGCCGTTCTCTCTACTACAACAGGAAGAGTCGGACCGTCCCCTGCTGTCCGCGCCCTCGCCCTCCCTGGATGTGACCCGCAACAAACGGTCTCACCTCCTCCACAACCGCCAGGCCCCTGAACAGAGCAAGCCACAGAGCCCTGCCCGTCCAGCCAAACCTGCCGCCTCCTCCTCGTCCATCGCCACCTTGGATGAGCTGAGGAAGAGGCTCGAGAGGATCAGGAACAATCGATGAATTGGCTACTGCCCCAAAGTACTGCCTGTACCAATCTGCCAGAATGTCTTAATTGTGTTGCACTGTACAGAACCTCTTAATTGTTTTTTAACCATGGCTATTTTTTACTTCCTGCTTGTACTTTTCTACTTCCTGTTTGTAATTTTACACTTCCTCTTTGTTCTCTTGTTCTAATAGACTCTTTTATTCATGTGGCTTGTTTCAGTGTTATTGCTACTATCTTTTTAATTGGTACACTCATATGTATATCAAATAAAATTGTATTTGTATAATGAGTGTAGTTTGGGGTCAAATCAATTGGATTGGCTAGGTTTGGGGGAACAATTTCTTTTTATTTTAAATTTCTTTGGGTGAAAAGAGACTGGTGTGTTTATTGCTGCTGGTCTATTTCAGTGCCTTTTCTGCAAAAGGGATATGTGGAGGTAAAAGGTCTACTTTGTCTATGGTTTAGGTAGTCCAGTCTAACCATGTAGGTATATTCTGACTATAGTTCTGTATACTGTGCCCTGCTTCGACCTGTAGAGCATAAGTTAGCCCACCAGGTGGCAGTTGAACATCAATCTTCCTAAACCTTGGTTGCTCTGAGGCACTGAAGGTGTGTTGCTTGCTGGGTGCCCTCAGTCACAATGTGAAGAGTTTTCCTTTTAAAGGGAACACGGGCAACTCGTAGCCCAAAAATAACTTGACTCGTCAAGGCATCTAAAGCTACATATATCTGATAAATAGATTTGACGTCATCTTAAAAGGACAACCGCATACTCACTGACCCTTGACCCTTCTTCAGCGCTAGGTCTTTTTTTTTACTGCCAAAATATTTAATATGAATTATGAGCTCGTCCAATCACTGAATCTTTTGTGGCAAAGAAGCAACTAACGACAAAATCTAGAAATACTGTATACATATCTATTATATTGTAATTTCTTCCCATGCATGTTGCTCAGAGGACTGTCAGCATCAGCACCGTGTCTCCCTCGGGTGAGTCAGTTACTATGGTTACAGTGATGCAGTTTCTGTCACTTTGAAACTTTGTGGAGATTCGCAGTGAACGAGGAGAACACCTGCTTACTTACCGTTTACATTTCAGCATATATATTTATTGCTACCTATTTATACCTAACACATCACAGTATCTATATTTATCTTGCTACCTGTGCTGTTTATCCATCACAGTATAATCAAACCTGTCTACAATCATGTATATACATACTACATTACTGCACAACCTGTTTACATTACAGTTTATACATTTTACTATTAATCACCTGGCTACCACTTTACTATATTTAATATTTATCTTTATATTTTATTTTATATATGATATATTCCTACTGCTGCACTATTTTATGTCTTACATTCTAACTAGATTTGGTTTAGGCTTGCATTGGGTTCGTTCCCATCCCGCCTATCTGAATTACATTTTCTGAATGTTGGCTAAAATGTGATTGAGGGATTGATTATTTGTTATTGATACAGGGAGTGTACCCTCACAAAAAAAAAAACAGGTCACGGTAAAGTAACTTGTAAAGAGATTTAATTCTTGTCTACATTTGAAACTGCAGGAAGCACAGATAAAAATAGCCCATGTGGAACTTCACTAGGCTTTGGAATGATTATTTTTATATTCAAATGAAAGTCGGCAGTGAAGGGCGTTCAGAGACTTCATTTGATGTAGAACAAGAGACAAATCAATTATTCATCTCATGTTAATTGTATTTCAGAGTGATGCACCAACGATTGAAGGCCTATTTATGGCAGACAGTTTATGTACAATACAACTCATTTTTAGAGCTAGATCGCTAGCCAATCTCGTTGCAGTGAGTATGATAAGAGAACGTCAACCTGTACTGCTGGTGTACAGAGTTCAACAATGTGCTTGAAATTGAACTCGGCTGTAGATTAATGTACCCTGATACTGCCGCAAGGACACCCAGAAATCACGCAGATCTGGAAAAGGAGGTTGTCGGCAACTGTGTGACACTTTGTAACACTTTCGGGCTTTTGCTTCCCGTCGCCTGGAATCTAACCAAAACTTGTGGCTTAGTGCTGTGATGTATGGCCTGTCCATCGAGGTGTGTGCCGTTTTAATTTATTTTTTTAGTCCTCCTCCTCCTTCTGGCTACCTGAGAATCTCACTCATTGTCTCCTCCTCCTCCTCCTCCTCCTCCTCTTCCTCCTCCTCTTTCACTAGTCTCTGCCTTTCCTTCGCCCTTCCTCCTGCTGTCTGTACGGTGGCTGTCAGTACTGGAGCTCACTGCATTGCGTGTTGCCTTTTTTTTAGACGCCAAACAATTGTACGTGGAGATGTCCTTTAATGTTAAAACATTAAAAGATCATTTTATTCTAGTTTTGCCAAATTCTCTTTTTTTTTTTGCTGAATGCAGTTATTCCTATGATTCAAGAGCGTCGGTAGAGTAGCAAGGTCGCGACAGACTTTCTTTTTTCCCCCGGAGATAAGTCCTTGACGTGGAAAGATCAAAGGCTGGCAGCGGCTGGCCAGGAGACAAATGCCCCGTTGTCAGGGTCCATGAGGTTCATCCTCTCGTTGATTGCTGAAGTGATAAAGGTCAGTGGAGTAGATGGCTTGAAGAGGCAAACAAACACACAGAAGCCCATTCACAACAGTACAAGGTAACCCGGGTCAAGAGGTCGGTCAGTCGGGTAGAGGACGAGAGCAGCTGCTAAGACGGATGTGTCCATCAGAGGCAAACGCTATATGAAGGGTCGATGGCTCTAAATAGCGTGTGTGTGTGCGTGCATGGTTTGGTTTTATATTATTTTCTTTGGCTGCTACAAACTCGAAAATGGAAAGTACAACTAGTCTTGCTGAATGTGTCCATCTATTTTCTCGCTGTGTGGATATTTAACAGGTAGAGAGAGACGTTCACAGGAGTTCATGATGATGGGCCACCAGGGACGGAAACTCCTCTCACCTCTTCTCGGTCACCAAAGTAACAACACAAAAACAGACTTGAGGCTGCGAACGCTGAGGCCGAGATTGATTATAGATGAACCTCGCGACTAGAGGCAACTCACGCTTTAAACCGAAAGCCTAAGGGGGCCTGAGGACCCTCCGGTTGCCCGCAGATGTTTGTTGAGAGTCGGGGGAAACTATTTGCGTCCCATCCCAGAATGAGAATAAAGCTGAGGCGAGAGCATCTCTTAAAGAGATAAGGATGTTTCTGTAGCCGGAGGAGACTATCCGGTGAGTGTGCTGGTCCGGAGAGAATTGTGCCCTTCATGGAGAACTGAACACACTCCTACAGGTTGCTGATAGGCTGGCTGGAAAAAGGGCAAACTTGCCAAAAGTGGTGATCGCAGGATCAAAAGGAGGTTTCACAACCCCGGCATTAATAGATTTTCAGCCAACGCCATCATGTTGATTTGTTCAGCTGCTGAAATTGACACTGATTAGGAAGCATGCCTGGGCTCTTAACAGCTGTGCGCATGAATATGCAAACATATTGATCACACATCATCACATCAGGACATGCTAATGGAAACGGGCAGCTCAGCATCGGTGATTTATTAAACACAAAGTCCCAGTGCTTGTCTAAATAGAGATGCAGCAGCCTAATTAATCTCCTATAATCTATTTTTCTCTCTCTCTGCCTCTCTCCGCCCCTGTTTTATTATTCAGTGAGATCTCCCAATACAATAGAATAATTAGCAATAAGGCCTTTGACTCCAGTGTTCATGACTCAAGACTGAATAATACATTGATGACGGATATATAAGCTCTTTAACATTTGACTTTATCATACATTTTTGAAAGGAAAGAGCGTATTAGAACTATTTGAAGAATAACCTCCCTGGCATTGAAATGTAAGACGCTGTGCCTTGCATAACATTGTCACTTTAGATACGGCGAAGTTTCCATTGTCATAGAAACATCAGACTTTCATTTTGTATTGGTTATAATGCCTTTTGTAGTTGTGTGAATACTCTAGAGTAACATACAGGAATGCCTGCCTGCAGACATTTCTCTATATACATGTAAATGTATGAAAATAAATACAAGAACACATTTAAATGTTAATGTACCTTGCTATTTGTAGCAGGTTCGCTCAACTGCCACAAACATTCCTATGTGCCCGTGTGTGTTTGTTTTTGCACAAAGACGATGACAGGTGCACAAAACGAGGGTGCAGGTACATAAAAAAAAGATGATGCACTTAATTGAAAACATGTTTCCAAACTGTGTAACCCTTGATGTTCCAACTAGCTGCAAACCCCGCTCAGCTGTCTCTAGTGTTTACAAATGTAAATAATGCTTTTATATGGCTTTAAAAAAAAACATGCATTAAAACCGTTGGGTTCAACTGTCTCATTCCATCAGTCCTCGTATCAGAAGCTTGAGTGATTCGTTTCAGAGTAATAAAAATTGCCTTCATTAAGTCAGTTATCAAATGTCATCAAAGCCAGTAGGATGACAGCGCTTCAACAGGGGGTGCTGTGCTGATACTACAGACTGGGCCTCCAGTTGACAGAGAGTTTGCTAACACACTGAGCATCACTACTCTCATCTGCTTTCATCTGCTCTCTCCCTCTTTATGCCCTAAATAAACCACAAAGAAAACAAATTATAAAGTCAAAAAACGAGTTAGTTATTTAATATAATCTGACTCACATTTGTGCGAGTAGAATCACAGCAATGTACAGTGCAACTAAGAGATAATATTTTAATATATTAAAAAATGCTGGATGAGCATTAACCCGAGTTCAATAAGTAACATTCATTGAGCGTTTACACGTTATGCTTTACAGTATACGTTGTACTTTGCAGTACTGTACAATTTAGTTTGTGGTTCTTTATGGTACATTTTCTAGTATTTTGCAGTATGTTTTGTGATTCCTTATGCTCCATTTTGCCGTAATATCTTGTGTCTCTTTGTGGTACTTCATGCATCAAGAATGAATAAAATTGGGTAAAATTAGCGCCTGACTGGCGTTGGATTAGAGCACAGGACCATTTATTTTGGCTTGCAACTGGTTTAGTCTACCAGAAGAGTGTAAGGACATCGCTGAACTCTCTAATGGCTAAAACAAGACGAGCGCACCTGCACCTTCTCCTCTCGCTGCTTGTTGACAATCTCTCAGGGATTTGATAAACAAATAAACAGGTGCAGCCCGTTGAAGAGGCGGAGTCTACCCGTCTGTCCCGTTCCGTATTTGACTCGATGACTAAACGTATGTTTTTAGATATCTTGTGCGCCATCTTCTTTCTTTTGGTCTGTTTAAGAACGTCTGATTGACGATAGTCCTTGGAGGTATTTTGAAACGCAACAGCTCGCTTGGCAGTCATACTGGTCTCCATCCGTGAGAGCAGAGGTAATGCATCTCTAATCCTCTTCTTACAAGTCTTTTCAGTTCCCTGTCAACACAATGCTCCTCACCCGGGACTATCATATTGTATTGTCCTGTTGAAATTGATCCCAGGAATTAATTCTCATTTTATGAATCAGCCACTGAAAAGATCCATTTCAGATTAATGGGAAACTTTATGTCACTGCCATATGAGTGTCAGAATAGACCATATGGCTTCTTGATAACTTGTGATTTTCCACCAATGTCTTGGATATGAACTGACAGAAACCGTCCTTAATCCAAAAGGGGCATCTACACCATCTTAAATCAACTGGAAGGTTCTTGGTACAAAGGCTGACAGTGGGTCCATGTGAAAGCTAAACATAAGTTTAGAGTCTCTTCAGAAGCTTTATTGTTTAAGGAATTTTGCTGAAATTCTAAAATCTTTTTTTTTAAAGGAATTTCTGTTTTGAAAGTTTCCTTTTTGGTTTTCTGTTTAAAACAATTTTCTCTATTGCCTACATAATAATTGTAATGTCATTATTTAAGCATAAGTATAAGACCCCATGGATTCCATTATTAGCGGTTTAGGAGCTGTTGATAGTAACTGTTGTTGCCAGTGTGAATTAATGACTACATAATGACTGCAGATTACTGTGTTTTCTCTAACTGTTCTTAAATTAAACTTATCCTTTAACCTAAACGATAATATTAATTTCCAGTAACTGATTGTTGTTCCCCTTTAATCCAAGCATACATTCCCTACGAATCTAAAACTACTCAAATAACCGCTTGTGCCCACAGGATCCATATCTCTGGGGAGTTACTAATATGAAGATAGCAAACAATGTTCTGCAGGCTAGCCTGTTATTATATATATACAGTTTTGCTCCCTATCAAGTTAGGGAGCTACTGCCTGGCTCATTAGCTGGTAAGCTAGCCTGCAGTAGACATACAAAAGGCTCAAGCTGAAGCGTTTGGAAATACTCATCTAAACAGTAAAGGTTTTCTTCCTCCACCAAAATAGAAAGTGGAAATATATTATAGAGCAACTGTCACTGATATATTAGGGAATTGGTCAAGATATGCCTACACATGTCTCAGGGCTGAACACAATGGAACCCTGAGGCCACAATGAACAACTCTCTCTCTCTCTCTCTCTCTCATGCTTCTTATGAGGAATATTGTCGCTTGCTTTTGTGACAAAGGTACATGTGCATAAATGTAGTTAGTGTAGCTAACACTTCATCCAGGGTATTGCTGTATTGTCGTGCACATTTAACAATTATTTTGTCCAAGGTAATTGTTATGCAAAATGTGAAAAATTCTTATAACTAAATATTTGTATAATATATTTATATATATATAATTATATATATATAATTATAGGTATACCTGAGTTTTAATTGGTCACCAGTAGGTGGCAGTCTATATAAAAAACCTACGGGCTGCCCTTTCCCACAGGCTCTGAGGAAGGCGCATATTTGAAATGTCAGCCATCTCTTCGTGGTCCCAATAAACCTGAGATCTGCAGAGTGCGCCAGTCTCTTCATTTTATCTTGTGAGTAAGGAGCTTTAATATAGTTAACAAGTCTTGGGTTGAGCACCTTAGTACTGATCTGAAGCGCACGGGACTCACGAAATACAGTACAATACACTTTAGTGGCGCAACCTGTGATTTCATTATTACGCATCTGGGACGCCCTCTGACGCGCGCTGCCCACTGTCCGTTGTCCTAGACAATTATAAACGTTCCATCCCTTTAACTGGTAATTGTGTAGGTACTTAAAAAGCCTAGACGCAGACGTGTTGGTGAATGCTTGCATTTGAAAGTAAACACTTGGGATTTAATTTAAGTTAATTAATGCACAACGGTCTGAAGTATCTGAAGGAAATG
Organism: Polymixia japonica; assembly: GCA_900302305.1. Classification (NCBI taxonomy): domain Eukaryota; kingdom Metazoa; phylum Chordata; class Actinopteri; order Polymixiiformes; family Polymixiidae; genus Polymixia; species Polymixia japonica. The sequence continues at coordinate 27,765 of OMKK01029403.1, forward strand.
GGAGACATCACCATTGCCTGGGCTACGTACAGATCTCTAGGAGAAGCCAGTGGAAGAGGAAGAGGTTGTTTGTTGAAACAGTACCAATGGTTTAAAGTTATTCAGACGATGGCTAGAAAATCAAAGTCAAAATATACTTCTGTCTAATCATGTTGTCCATGCAGCATCACTGATGAACCGCAACAGGAGATGTGTATGACCTCCCGACTGTTGACGTATACATGTGCGTATGATGGTGTGTCTGCTTGGGTGAGCGTGCGATCAAGTGTGTGTTATCATTTGTACTTTGGTCAACATTGATTGTTTTTATATACATTTACATTTTGGCAATTTGATAAGTTGTTCAAGGAAATTTTCTGTCAGTTTCAACAATTGCTTATGTTCCAAGCTCAATGTATTCTTTGCATTTAGTTGATAGTTGTTTACATTGTAGTAGAAAAAGCGAAACGTGCATCAGATACCTTTATGATAACAACTTAAACAATGCCTCGAGACATGTGGCTTGACAGTATATTTCCTCAGGAAACCAGATGAAGACTTTTATCTGCTTGCAGGCGTATACATCAACTTCAGAATAATAATAATAATAAAACCCAAAGAAGGTATGCACATTTGCATATATACATCTGTCAGGGCAAATGTGTGTGTGTGTGTCTGTGTGTGTGTGTCTTCACAGAGAAGAGTTCTATAGTAATCAATGGGAGGAATCACTGATGGATGAGCTGAATAACTTTTAGGAGGGCATCTAGAAAACTAATTAGCCAAGATGAGGTCATTACTCCACTCTGTGCTATACGCCATTAAACACATAGTAGAAAATAGCTTCAAAACAAAGTGTTTTCTATGCTATGCATGTCAGCTTATCCTGTTTTGTTGTTAAATTTTCAATCCCTGCGCCGCTTCATACAAGCTAACCTGCAAAACATTATCCCACTGTTGAAATTGATTCTTCATTTAACTGAGAAATAAATATATCAATATCCTACAGAGCCATTTGCCTAGAGACACTCCATATGGATAATGACTCAACAACAACGAAACAACTGCCCCCTCTGTGCTGTTCATTAACAGAAAGACAACGACAGACAGAAATAGAAAAGAAAGAAAAGAAAAGGGTTATCTGGTTATATTCGCAGGTGACATGATTTACACGCAGTGTCTGTTAGATGAACGCTATAGAACCCAGATAGGCTTTACTCCTGAAGACTGAAAGCCTTTCATTTGTCAGAAGGTGAACTAATACAGGGAGAGACAACATCCAATATCCAACTCCCTCAGGCTTGGTGCTTTACTGTGATATGTCTCCTTCGCTAGTATTAAGGTCCAGTAGTGAGCAGCAGCAACAACAGAGGAGACTAAATCAATGCACACGCCGCCTAGGTAGAAGTGGACCGAGCCAGGGGCGTTCATCAGATCACGCAGCGCAGGTCAAGTGGAATTACATTCGTGCCTCTGAATCTTCCGGCTTTTCCCGGAGACGCGGCTTAGCTACGGTCGGCCCCCGTCCGTCTTCCCGTTCGCGCAGCGCGTCGACACGTCACGTGTGAAACGTCCGGTCCTTTGACGGCTTTGGTTTTTTTTTTGCCTCTGAAGTGAAATCAGGGACGCGGGCTCTGAACTCACCGCAGGTCTTAACTGCGCTGATTACGCTCGTCGAGGCAACGGTGTCTCCTGCCATCGCAGATTGAACGTGTGAATGGATTGAGAACGTAGAACATAGATAAGCG
>OMKK01029408.1:0-12260 GCA_900302305.1 Polymixia japonica
GTCAAATACCCAATTTACATTTCTGATGGTATTATTCAGGGAGAATTCTAGCTTTAGGGACTGAACCTAATAAGATGGGCTAATCAGATCACTAGCTCCACCAGGATTATTGTTTCGGTGAGAATTACAGACCTGAATTGTTATTGAAGGTCGGCTATTCCACTATTTTGCTATGGGATAACGGCACATTGAACTATTCTGTGAAGATCAAGGCCGTAGCTACCATTAAGGACACCGAGGTCATGTCCTCAGTATTTTTTTTTTATGGTTTCACTTTCCAAGCCCACTAATGAGGATATAATATGAGAATGAGGGAAGAAAATAAAAGTGTCATTACCAACACTGATCTGTTTTTGTCTTCGTTTTTACTTATGTCTTTCTTTTGACCTTGGGGTGGGTCAGGTGGGCAATATAGGAGGATTTGTGTTTTGGGGGTTGAGTTGTGATTGACCTCAGTATTTGAAAAATCCTGGCTACGGCCTTGGTGAAGATATAATAGTACCTAACTTAATGATAAAAAACTTAGATGCAGGGAGAATTTTGAATCACAAGCCCTCTATTGCTATTCTTACCACTTCCAAATCTCAGGCCCATTATGATGAAGGGCCAAGAGGTTCCCTGTATAGTCAAAGCATTTCAGCCCACAGTGCTACACAAGGCCGTTTGCTTGTAAACAATTTGAGAATGGATTATGAAATGCTCTTAAAATTAAAGGAAAATTGGCCTCAAGTGAGAAGCTGTAACAAAGGATAACAAGTCCCTCCCATCTTGCATTTTCCTGAAGAGGCTTCCTGTCCACCTGCTAGAACAATTCAGGACAAACTGACTCATTCTTGAAATACAGTACACCAGGAAAACAATCCCATGCTTCAAGAATGTTAACAGTCACTTATCAAACACAAACCAAGCCAAAATGCTTTCTGTTCAACACAAGCTTAGTCAAATATAGCAGCGGCCATGTTGGTCAAATGGCCAAAACTGTGGCTTGTCCTTGGAACAAGGGTTTGTGTGCCAAAGAAAATACTTCAATCAATCAAACTCATATTCTCAAAGTAGCAATAACAGTGCAAAGTTAAACGAGCCAACCAGAAGTAAGTAAGCCTACTCTACACATTGTAGTTAGTTGTCCTACTACTAAGAGCCAACTGGAATGCAGTGGTATGAGAAACTGTCCTCACCACACCACAATATCTGGGCTAAGACTGAACATCCAAAAGCTACTGTGTGGTATATAAGTAAATGAGTTAGCAATGCAGCACAACTTGATTCAGAGTGTGAAAAGAATTGAATAGCTTCAGTTTACATTTGAAACAAACTGCAGTGCATGCATGGACATGATAATTATAATTTATCACACATGGTCTGCAAGGAGCAAAACACGAATAGACCTATATACCCAGTCTGTTAAGGTCTGACTGTGTTAATTTGATTTGAGTCTACACAATGGACAGTTTTGGTGTGTTAATAGCCAAAATATCCTTATAAAGTAACCCTTTCCTGAGTTGTAAGGTCTGCCGGGGCTTATAAAATAAGGCTTTTCTGAGTTGTAAGGTCTGCCAAGCAACAGCGTTGCCTAAAGGTTAGCAAGGTCATCCTGTAACCACACACTCAGAGGGTTTGACCCCTGCAGCAGCCAACATGTTTACTGACAAAGGGTCTATGAGCAAGAACCACACTGAACTCTTATCTTCTCACTGTAGGAGACTCTGGATGTCAACTAAATGCCAAGTGCCAACAGCTGCTACTGATTGAATTTGATTACAGTTACAGTTCTGTCATTAATTTGGATGTGGAATGACAAGGAGGTTAAAATACAAACTCGAGGTTATTTACAGTCCTTTCAGATTAATTGTTTAAGAACCACGAAACTCTTTGTACATTGTCGACCCATTTCGAGTTCAGAGTCCAGACATATTTGAACACATGTTAAAATCATACTCAACATAGCTGTTTTTAATATACAGTCAAAACAAATCAATGTACAAGGACGTATTGATGTATGCAGCCTATACAACATCCATCCAGTCTCTAATAATTGTTTTGCTCTAACTTAGTGTGCAATAAGAAATATGGGATTTGCCTTAATTATCTTAAGTTCTGTTTGTAAATTCTTGTTCTGAGTTTGTAAATGAGCCTCTAGTCGTCATTGTCCTGATGTTACTTAATAACTTGGAGGAAATATCCACTGATACTATGGCTACGACGCTAGCTAGCAAACTGTATTCATATAGCAACAGAGAATGAATAGCTAACGTTACAGCTAACCAGCTAACTGTAACTACAGAGGGACTGTCTGCATCCCTTGTACCTGTAGCTCGTAAAGATTTAAATCTGTTAATATATGTAGTTTAACGCTCAATATTGAATTGAATCTCGGAGGCTAGGGGCTAGCTTAGCTAATATAACCTACTAGCTAGCTAGCTAGCTAACCAAGTCATGTGTTTAGCAATGTTTCGTTTAAATGGCATATAATCGCCGACAATTACCTGAAGTTGTCTATTTTTTAATGCTTTTAGCCTCTCCTTTCTCTTTAAAGCTTGATCCTGTAACGACCCGACACTTTGCTCCATGTTTATCTCGACACGTTGCTCCGTTCCATCTGAGATCGATTGACGGTCCTGTGAAGGATGTACAAACGAAGGTCGAGCGCATCGATTGCAAAGGCCTGTTGACTGATCTTGCAATGATATGACCTTTTGTTTGAAATTTTATTTATGTATTAATCACGTTGACTAATTCTAAAATCAAATTTCTTAATGCAGTATCTTCTATTGGCTATTGGAAGTTAAAGGTTAAATTGTAAATTTAGAGGTGTTTTTTTTACGTTTTACGTTGACTCAAGTTTGCTTACATTTCCTAGTGCATAGAAACGATACATAGGCTATTAATAAGAAATAAAAAGTGTCAAATAAAGTTATCACACAACAGTTTTACTCTTCTAGCACACAGGGCCACACACACTGGTAGGTCCTGGTGTGGAATGTAGGGCATTGCCATGGCAATACAGCTGCCTCTGTAGCTCTGTGTCCATCCTCCTACTGACCACCAGTAACCAGTAAAATACAAACCTTTGTAAAAGATGCACTCAAATACAATAACTTTTAATCAAGAGATGATAGGTTTTGTTTTTCAGATGATACATAAAGGAACATGAGAGAAATCATGCACATAGTATAAACTGTGTATCATTTTTTTTTGAAGAATTGTGAGTTTTGGGGCAGGGTTTTGTTTAATTGATTTGGATAATATGGCGTGTCATGCACAGTCTGCGGCTATAAACTATCTCTCTTCCCCATGGCCTTAGAGTTGTATTCTTTGTTCCCTATTAATTCATGCAGCCTTCCAGAGTGTGTGTGTGTGTGTGTGTGTGTGTGTGTGTGTGCGCGTGCCTGTGTGTGTGTGCGTGCCTGTGTGTGTGTGTGTCTGTGTGTATCAGTGTGCGTGTGTCTTTAAGAATATAAACCTACCTGGTAGCATAATACAGTCAAATTAGCGTCAAAGAAGAAGAAGAAGTGACACAGTCAACTCTACAATGCGCACACTGTCTAGTTAATAGAGTCAGAGTTGATGAGCAGTTCCCCGAAGTGTTCATCACAACATTGTAGTGTCAGAATGGAAGAACAGCAGTCAGGCTCTGCACGGACAGATCTGTCGCTTCCGTGGGAACTCAACAGGAATCATACAGTCAACTAGAGCTTCATGCGGACGTGGGTGTTTCTTCATGGATTTCCTCGCGTTTTTGCTTCGAGACTGATCTCGATCTTTGATCAGACTTGTCACGTTTTTTTTCCTTTTATTTATTTATCTTACTCTTAAGAACTTCACTCGGGGGTTTATCGACGATGCACTTCGGATTGCGTTGGAATTTTCAAAATGGTTCACAAGAACATGTTGCGTCCTACCTTCTGGAAACAAGCCGTCCCGCTGCTGGCGGACACGCTTAAAAGTTTAATGGTTTTCTAAGGAGAAAGATCAATGAAAGATCAATGAACAAGCAGACGGGCGGAGGAATGGCATCGAAGGAAAGGTTATACGAGCTGTGGATGTTATATGACAAGAAGGTGAGTTGAAGTGCGGAAGAGCAGATGTGACACCTGTTGTTGCATTATGGGTCTTTATGCCTTCAAGTAAAAACATGACAAGATGCACAAAATAACATGCATGACTAAAAATGATGTTTGTCTTCAAACAGCAGGCGTGTTGACAATGTATCCAATCTTTTGTCGCTTGTAGCAAACATGAGCAGTATGAGGAAGTAGCCTATTTTGGATTCATATCGTTGTTGTATTTTGAGCTGGACGCGGTAATAATTACAGTTAAAAAGGGTTATGATTGGTCTGTTCCAAACGCTGCGAATAATATGATTTAAACTATTTGAAATCGCGTCGTTTTCCAAACCCGGTGTGGTGACAGCAGTGTACCTGCTGCAGGTGTTACTATACATACTTCCTGTGTAGCAGATTGTTCTCTTCAGCAAATCACCTCCTCGGTCTTTTTTAGCCTCATTACGATAATGGCCTCACTGTTTTGTGCAGCCGAATGTAGTTTTTTTTTTTTTTTAAACCATAAAACCTGGAATATGTGCTTGTTTTCGAACTGCCAGTGAGTCTCAACAGGAATGCATAAGTCACTGCTGTGGTTATATACGGTAAATGATCTATGGAAAGCGTCGCCCTGTGGGTGTGTCCAGCTCCATCCTCATGGTTGATCAGAAACCTGCAACATGTTGATCAGGATTAAGATGTTAGGATCAAAGAGATATTACACGTGTTTTCTCTCGGAAGAGCAGATTGTTTGCCCGTGAATAATTTAATGTCATGATTTAATTAATTTGCAACATGTTCCCTTGCCTGAGGACAGAGAAAAGTTGCACAGGAACAGGAAGCAGTAGTTTTTCCTATTTGGTTTTGTTTATTTTGTATAAGGCTTTGGCTTTTGACCCCTCTCAACAGCTATAAAGGGTTCAAACAGGTCTTAAGTCAAAGCTGATAAACCTGTTCCCCTCCCCAATTTTAGTTGAAACAATAGAGCATCCTGTGTGCATCCCTTTGTACTGAGGGTGTGGAATAATTGCAAAATGCGTCTGGAGAAGTTGGTATTAGCCTATTGCGATATTGTGGTTGTGTAAATAACTGACTGGCAGCCACTGTACACGCAACGTGTGCTCATTCAAGACAGGCCCTTTAGGCTTTGCAAAATCTGTAGTGATTTACTTGATTTCAGTTTGACCGGAAAAAGTAGCCTCTGTATTTTTATAATGCTCATATTCTGATTTATAGAAAAAGATGAGCATTCTATGTAAGGGGAGGGGTCAAAGAATTACATCTCCACTCCATTGCCTGTGTGCAAGTCACAGACTCCCAACCAGTCTGACGGAGTCGGTCGGCGGCCAACAGTAAAGCGTGTGGTAGTAGAGTGAATATTCTAGTCTGTTGCTGTAAGTAATGTGTTGTTAGTAACTTGTATGGTTAAATAGGATATGCCACGTACCTCAACAAATGAAACAAATCGTTTGCAGCATTACAATTAGCCCAGAACTTTGCTGTTCATTGTCCTTCATAGATAGATAGATAGATAGATAGATAGATAGATAGTTTATTTGTCCTGAAGTAGGAAATTCTTTTCCACAGTAGATGCATACATAACAAGTACACACAAACAAGACATACAGAATTGTACAGAGTTATACAAAATACAGGATTTACTTAATTTACTTAATTACAGGGGTCACACAACAGAGACAAAATACATGGATCGACACTCTACACACCACAGACTGGATTTCATTGTCATGGACATTTACATAAATACATAAGATTATCAGATATACTGCAGGCCTGGCAGCCAATAATGACATTGTACTGATACAGCAGAGACACAGCACTAATGTGACATTCACAACTCTCACAATCACAGTTACAGGCTGTGTTAGCATCACGTCTGTCCCAGTTCTGCTGCTGAGCTAAGGTGTGTGTGTGTGTGTGTGTGTGTGTGTGTGTGTGTGTGTGTGTGTGTGTGTGTGTGTGTGTGTGTGTCGTGTGTGTGTGTGTGTGTGTGTGTGTGTGTGTGTGTGTGTGTGTGTGTGTGTGTGTGTGTGTGTGTGTGTGTGTGTGTGTGTGTGTGTGTGTGTGTGTTTTCAATTCACCAAGTTCAGGAAGTTGAAAAGCTTTCATTATAAGTATTATGTTGTTAGATCCAGTATATCGTGAAATACATGTTTATAAATGTTCTATCATTAGTGGTTAAATTGCAGTTTCAGTTTAAAATTCGAATTGATTGAAAAGAGTAAACTATGATGCTGTCTTTTTAAAAATAAATTTACATCATAAGATCACCTGTTGTGCAGTTTTCCAAGTTTTCAGTGTCTTTCGGTGCTTTTTGCATGTCAAGGAAGATGTGCAAAATACCTTTCATTGCCAAACTGTGGTGAAATATACTTAATTAATACTTAATTTCATTGAGTCTTCTGTTAAAACTTTCCTCACTATAGGCAGCAGGTGGTAGAATGAAATCATGGCAGTGTAACTATTTCACTGTGAACAATCCAGTTTCCAAATTGTATGGGAATCTTTTGTTGTCTACTGGTAAGTCAAGTTGACAGTAACAATATCACGCTTTAACTGGACTCCTCCTGTCTCTTACTAACTGGTCCTATATAACTGTCACATACTTTCAAGTCACGAACATCAGGTCAGGCAGCTGCAAATCGATCAAATTGAAATCAGACTTTGTTATTGGTGCTGTAAACAAACGTTCAGTCACTTGTCAGTGGCAATCACCTGAAACAAGCTCTTTGTTTGAATCACAGAAAGACACACCCAGGTGAAAGAGCTGATCATCAGTCTGAGAATATTTCCAGGAGCCTGAAGTCTCTCTTTAAACTGGACTCACAGGCTGCTGCTTGGATCCGGATTTTTCTTCCTGTTTTTTCCTGACATCATTTTTTTATTTATAAAAAATCTTGGCATCTTTTCTGGGCGAGTTGTAGTGCAGTTTGATATACGAGTAAGGCACTGAAAAGTTCTTTAACAAGATTCAATGCAACACAATCTCTAAAGGGTAATAGAGGCATTGCACTTCTAAACTGTCAATAACAATATACATGAATATCTGCCAATGATCGGTTGCCAATCAGGGCCTACTGTACATATTTTAAACATCTAGTAAACAGAAATTATAGTAGTGGATAGTATATGACATGACTGTGGTGTGTCCTCACATTTTATTCCAACATGTTTGAGTTGGTATAGTATCTTAGCCATCTGTCTGTTTGCAATCAGAAAGCAAGACTTGCTCGGGCTTGTCAGTGATAAAGCAGCAAGCTTCCTCTGATTGTGCAAGAAATCACACACCCCTTGCAAGACTTTTAGTCCAGTTACAAGACTGACGAGAAGCATCACAGGGCCACTGGGATATAGGAATGGATTATCCTAGAATGGATTTGAACTAAATTTAAATTAATTATGTGATTTAAATCAAACATAAAATGAACAGATGGGTAGACGGACCAACCCGTTTCTGAAACAATATGCCCCAATGAAAAATGAAATCGCCATACATACATATAATCATTATATACACAACAATCATACTGCATTATATATATATACACAGTTTATTGTGACATTGTTCAGTGGGTTGTGAAGAAATATTTTCAAAATGCAACTCGTTCCAGATAATTGATAATTTGCTTAAAATGGTAAATAATAATCTAATCCATTTGATTACATCCATTTAGTAATATATAATTCTTACAAGTCTATAGAATGCCAAGTTAATTGAATTTGAGCTGCTTGTTCTGTTTATCCTCACCGACAGACCTGATTAACCATTCAATCAAATAGTATAACATTATTTAAGGATATATGACTATATACTGTAATTTCACTATCAAAATGCATTTTTGTCTCAAGCTAATTTTCCTCTTAAATCCAGCAAGTAATAACTCATTTAATTTAACCATGAGCGAGCCTATATATACACGAAGGTACCAAATTATTATTTTTACTGTTATTCATAATATTTTGAGAGCACATGAATCTTAACCTCAGTCTCAGTACAAGCCCCCTTGTTAATTCCTACATAAAGTGTACAGTACATACAAATATCTTTCATCATAATGAGTTATAACAGGCTTACTGACTGCATCAGAGCTCCATATCTCAAATGTGAATTTGGCGATAAAATACAAGAAGATAAAATGCTCATGGCTGACAGGCAGGGACATATACAGTACGGTCTGGTCTGATCGCTGAAGGAGATCCTAGACGTCTCTTGTCAGATCCTGCCTCCCTAAAGGTGCCGGATCTGCATGTTGACTTTTCTATCCAGCAGCAGAATCGGAATCAGAATTGCTTTTATTGCAGAGTATATTTGTACGTACAAGGAAACTGACTTGGTGAGGGTAGTGCATAAAGGGCATAATCATCACAATATTAAAAAGTATTATACAAATATTTACACACTAGTTATTATAAAACGATATGTTATGTGGCTGTGAAGGGCTAAGAGGCAGTGAGAGGACTAGAGGCTATCACATAACAATATTACTATTGTTGAACAACAGCTGGACCAGTTTTGATGTGCTGCGTTTAATAACATGGCAATGAAGGTAGCAATAACGGCAGTTAATCTACATGTAATATTGCGAAATAAACACGTTGGTGAGGAAGTCTAATGGCGTTACAGAAAAGCGCTATTTCAACACGCAGACTTGTGTTCAAGGCAAGAACAGCTCTGCTACAGAGACGAGCAGGAGATCACAGAGGAACCTGACCTAATGCTCAACACCCTTTGACCTGCTTCGCTGCCCGCGGAGCTGGATGGCAGCGGAGAATAAAACGTATAAATGGACAAATAAATAACTGCTCTTTCTAGACAATTAAGAACAATTACAGTCAAGGAAGGGTATAGTTAGATGCCAGGCTGACCAGGAAAATATATAATTACTGTGTGGTAATAAGCCTGAGAGACTGTTAATGGCTCTTATAAAAGCCTGCACTGCTAGCTAGCTACACAGCTGTGAAACCTTCTTGTGCTTTCTATGAACAGAGATCAATTTGCATCAGCTGCCTTTTGGTTTTACTCTATGCTCTTCTCAATTTTATCAGCTCTGTTACTAAACATGTTGTGATGCAGGTGAATATTTAAGAGAGATACTAAACCAAACAGGCCACCGTGCAGCTCAGGTTTACTGTTTTATGAGCTCTGTGATTGGAGTCCCAGATTGCCCAATCTCTCGTTTACCGACAGAACGGCCAATCAGGAAACTCAGAGTGTTCTTTGTTGCCACTGTTGCAGGCAGCAGGAGTCAAGCAGAATGCCAAGCGGCAGAGGACAGTACAGCTGCTTGACCCGACACAGATGACACGAACGATACGACTCGCAGGGATTCACAACGCATCAATTTCGTTTTGGTCTTTCGCATCCACGCCCATAATACCTTTAGGGTCAAATTGTGGTTTGCCATTATCTAAATCTACCAAAACATACAATGATTCAATGAGCTAATTGTTCTGGGCGAGGGCTTCATGGACTATTGAACCGCAAGAGTCAATAGTAATTTCATGAGGCGAGGATTTTTAGGGACTTTACATTAATACTCGCGTCGTTTCAAAAGGGCAGGGGCATGAACGAGGGCTTTGCCAGGTGTCTAAACCAGTTTAGTTTTACCAGTACATTTAGGTATTTCCCTTGGTTTTACTTATCATATGGCAAAACAAATTGCTTCCTATTTTTGAGGTATTTACAAAGTCCCTACTTGTCTTATGACTTTAGTCACTCATCACTGACCAACTTTATTTTCGGCTGGACTGCAACAGCGGGGCCCCATGAATGTGAATGTCTGTGACTGACTGACTCACTGGTTCTGTTCCGTTACCCACACTTGCGGTCTTTGTACTTGAGCCGATTTACACACAGTGACGTTAAACATCGAGGGCAACTGATGACGTCATCCACGTCGCGCATGCTAATAATCATTCAAACGCATTGTAGTTTCTACTGGACATATTTAATGTATGCAACGATGTATTAAGATATACAGTATATTTGATCTACAGCTACTTCTAAAACAAGAATCACTTACATTGGAAAGTTTTTCTTCTTGACATCTTGGCACCTTCACTTGAACGTCATGAACGTGATGACGGATGGGACACACTTAACTCTGAATACCTCTCCGAAGCAGTATTGGAGTAAGGGTGCATTAAGTGTGGGTTAAGTGGACTGCGTGTTTGCATGTTAAGAATTGGGACACACAAGACTGCAAGTGTGTTTAATGGGACAGACCAACTGACGGAGTTATGAAGTTACGCCATTTGTTGTTTGCGGTCACATTCCGATGACGCGCAAAATTCAGATGGAGGGCAGGAAGTGAAAAGCAGAATGGACTAGATGAAGGAAACTGTGCTAGTTTAGACGATATTACGAGAGAAATGTATGAACAGAAAATCACAATATATGTTGGACGTGATCCTTATGTTATGAAGACATCTGCCCTCTAGTGACAAGGCTTTTGGCCACAATTTCACAGTGTACATTTTTTACAGTGTACATAGTGTTTTTTATGTATGCGTTCTTACAATCAAATGATTTACATACAAATATTGTAATAAGTTTCAATCAGAGTGTGTAGAAAGTAATAGAAATAGGGGTAAAACATATATAACTATAATAACTAACTATAATATCTATACAATAATAAATCCAATATCCTTAACACGGTGAGAACTGTTACTTTATTTAGAGCAAGACTGTGCCCTCAATAGCTAACATCCGATTCTAGTATATTTGCACTTTCACTTTTACTATTTTCTTATGTAAATGAAACTTTCATCTCAGTTGAACTTTCAACAACCCTAATAGCAGGTGCAGTCAGTGACAGGCCATGTTCGCATCCACACAATAATGGGATTGTTGCCCGTACCGCAACTAAGGCATTAGTTCAGTTAAGCCTTTTACATACCTCTGCAAAAAGAGGCATGTCCCTAATACTCCCGTTTACAGGTAAATAATGGATCATGTGATTAAACTAGTAGCCTTAAAGTATCTTTCTATATCTTACTGCGTTTATGCTTAGTGCGACTAAGAGCTTAATCGCATTGAAGTAAGGTGTTTACGTGACTTTTAAGTATTGTCTTAATCTCATTCAAATCGCATTAGTAGTATACATGTAAACATGGCCACAGAAAGCTCTTTCTTCTAGTCTACTATTCTATAGTAGAATAGTATAAACACAGCCATTGGTTGTTGAAGATCCCTCCCTGACATCTCCATCTGCTCACAACAAGTGGCAGAACCGTAAGAGGAAGGAGTTTTGAGGAGGAGGAAATAGGCTTCGGTTAAAGTGACTTGGCATTTCCTGGTTGCTTGCTTGTCACTGGAAGAAACAGAGCGAGCAAGTCACAGGGCTAGTGCTGCTCAGGAGTGATGTACCGCTGGTGAGGAGGCCTGTGGACTGAGGTCTCATCTAAGACTGGGCTCTTATGAACCCGGCCCTCTGCTCAGCCACGTATAATGAGACATGGACTGGCTCACAAACAAACACCAGTTGGTAATGTACATTTAAGATTGCAAAAATGGAAAATAGCTGGCGATGTATTTCTGTCATATTGATGCAACTAGAAAGAGTTAGGTTGGTATAGATTCCTATTCCATTTGCTGTTTTATGTTATATATATATTTTTACATTTCTTTCATTGTACAGCGCCTTGTAACTCTTTGTTTTGAAAGGCGCTTTATAAATAAAATTGACTTACTTACTTACTCTCAATGAAACAAGAGTGATAATTTGCTACGCTCTAGACTCTCCAAACAGTGTATTTGGTAGAGCTCTTTATTTTGGAAACTTCTTCATGTGCTGCTGTGGAAGCGGTCTGCCCTGCGGGAGGCTGCATCAGCCGTACGTTGCTCTTCTGTAAACTAGTTGCCGGGCAACTTATGGGAAGTGATGTACTGTCGTATCATGAATGAGTTCCGTGAGTCAGTCAGACTGTTCCCTGATCGAGAAAACACTTGTGTCCTCGATCACAGCAGCTGCTCTGGAAAGAAACAGAGCTTTTATAGCGTGACTGTGCTCCCACCAATACTCTCTATACTCGGTGATCGTTGGCCTTTGTATAAGACTGCATGTGTAGGTAGGGTGACCTTCCGAAGTTACTACAGTTAAGAGAGGGAAGAAGAAAGAACAAACAGGCTTTGGTTTGAAGGTGACCTGTTTGTCTGACACCCTGTTTAGCATTTCTGTCATTTAGTGTGAT
>OMKK01029411.1:0-39959 GCA_900302305.1 Polymixia japonica
CAACATATGTAAACCCACAGGTAATCTATGGTGAATGGTAATTCAATAACATTTCTCTGAAAAGATTGTGGGAAACGTTGCTGTTGAAACTCCAAGTGAATACCTGTAGCTGCCTGATGCTAATACGAAGGTCAGACTCATTGAAGCCGTAGGGAATATTCCAGCCCAGGGGACCAAACTTCTTCCTCTCTTGTACAAGCGCATGAAAGAAGCAGACTCCATACAAAAGCTTCTCCCAAATCTAGGAGAGCAATCAAAGAAGCAGAATTTGCAAGAATTAAATATTCCCATTTGATAAACGTAAATTGAGATATGCAAATTCCTGTGATATATGTGCATGACCGGCCCCTACTCACCAGGTCCTTGTTGGGGCAGTTACTGAAGAAGTCCGGGTCAGAAACAGGATCCGAGAGGTAAGACTGTAGTAGGTTGAGTCGGAGGCCTGTGGGTGGCTCATTTGTCATCTTCACCCCGTTCTGGAGGATGGTCACTGGAAACTGATGAAGCATGGAGGTTTGTAAAGACAATTAAACTACATATTGACTAACTATTCCAAGAAAGCTCTATCTTACTGTTAAAAACCGTGCATGTTTACTTAGAGACGTAGACTGCGATGCGCTGTGCCTTACCTTGGGTGAGGGGTAGCTGGTGAGCCAGAGACGGAAGTCTGCGTGGCAGGTGTCTGGACTAAAGCCCTCACAGATCTTCTCTAGGGTGGACATCCAGGACACAGCCAGGTGACAGTTCTGCAAACAAACCCAGGTACCCTCCTTCATGGCTGTGTGTATCATCTTGGCAGCGATGGGACCCTGCCCTTGCCCCAGAGAGATGGACTGGAACTTGGCACCGCCCATGTTCTTGTCGTTAGCAAACTTCAGTAAGCCTGGGGAGAGAGATAGACATTTCTGATAATTTCCACAGCAATATATACTACATGGACAGAGAATAGCTACGAAACATTTTGTCTAATACATCTGTGTAATACATCAATCTCTTGTAGTTTCTTGTAGTACTTACTGGCCATGGGATCAGCCCCTGGAGACAGCACAAACACCAGTGGGATGGTGGAGTTGGAGTCCAGGTAGCTCTTGCTCAGGTCAAAGGGAGGAGGCTCCACAAACTTCTTCCCCAGTTTGTCAGTCACGTAATTAGTGATGGCTGGCACTATCTTATCCGGCCTGAGACAGCGGAACATGATCATCTTCTGCAGGTCATTGAGTCGCTCACACCAGGGTCTTGGCAGACGGGTATTGTAGGGCTCCTTGCTGTCATAGATCGACTTGAAGTCTTCTGGGCTGTTTATGAACGCCTCTCTGTGGGAAAAAATAGTGCTTTTACAGATTAAATCCAGTAGTCTACAGTATGTACATTATAAACACAAACCAGACCTATAAAGCAACAGAACACACAACTTTCTAAAACAAAAACAAAACTGAAAGAACAATCTGTGCAGGTAATAGTAGATCTTACTTTATTCCCTGTAGGCCAGGCAGCTCATTAGCTCTGCACATCTCATCCCAGCTCTTGTCTTGTACCCAGGTAGGGTCTGGATTGGGAGTAGTATTCTGCAAACCCACTCCTCCAGTCAGTAAGAACATGAAGTCAGCGTAGTCAATCTCCTTCTTTGCCCTGGATGGAAATATTAATAGTCAAGATCACAATATGAAGTATACCAATTATTATAGGTGAATTGGACCAACGCAGTAGAATGCTTTAATCAAGTGAGTTCAAATACTTAACAATAAACCTACAGTATATTACTTGCACCTTTTTTTACTATTCAGTAAATCTATCCTCTGGTAGAGTCAACACTTACAGGAGGAGGTTGCAGCAAAGCAGGAAGGAGAATAGGAGTTTGTCCTTCTCAAACAGTGAGCGACACACATTGCAGTACAGGTTATAGGTGAAGTGATCAATCAGGTATCTGAGCCTCTTCTCCAGGATCTTGGACTTGTTACTTAGAGAATAAAGGCAACAACACTTAGATTCAGGAAACGTCAGATGAACGCAAACTCTTAAGGCTGACATCACCATTACATTAACAGTTTAGCAATGTTCAATCAACGTTTTGGGGACGGGGGATGCAGCAGAATATGGTTTAAATATGCCACTCACCTGTCCTGTATGGAGTTGTTGTATAGGTTGACAAACCAGCTGAGAGAATACTGATACATGGGGTCTATGTTAGCCAGGTCAGCGATGCTGAAGAACAGGATAGAGGAGTGCTTGGCAATGGCCCTGTAGCCCTCTCTAGACTCTGCTATCTTGATCTCTGTCTTCTCAGCTATCTGGGTGGTTGGGAGACAGTGGGAAATTAGACAACCATACATACAGAGTCTGACTCACAATAGTCACAATCTATGTGTTATTCCTCTAAAGATCTTTTCTGAGTGAGTCCTGTATGGTCCAGACCTGTTGCTTCTTGGAGATCTCGTTGGACATGATTTTAGCGGAGTCGAGAATCTGGATGGCGCTCTCGTCCTCCAGGATGTTCCCCTCGGACGACTGCAGCGTCTCCAGGATCTTGTCCTCAATCTCCTTCAGCTGCTTCTTATTGGCTGCTGACTGCAGGATGAGGGCATTCCTCTCTTCTTCCAGTTCTGGCCTGGAGCACAGATAAGGCAGAAATGCCATAAAATGTATTTGACAGGAATGGCAAGATTTAGTGAGGATCAATCGGTCCTACCTCTCCTTGGCGACCACAATCCCAAGCAGCTGGTCCTCCAAGCCCTCAGGGGTGATCATGAAATTGAGTAGGGACACCTTGGTGGCCAGCTCCGGTAGGTAGTGGGGGTTCCGCAGTTTAGTGGTGATGTAGAAACGGAAATCACTAGAGTACTCAATCACACTCTCCCCGAGTCTGATGCAGTCCATGCCACCTGAGTGAAAACAAACACACTTCACGGAGGGAAGGGAATTTTGGAGCGCTTAAGTTTCTGCTCACGTTTCACATTAGAATGAATACGTTCAGCCATTCCGTCTGCGTGCTGCACCTTGTTTGAAGGTTTGTTTGAGCAGCAGCGGTTCCAGCGAGGGGTCAAGCTCCTCTCCTACATTTTCCAGGAGCAGGGGGGTTCCAAATTGGATGCAGTTCTCCAGAGTTCTCATGTAGTCCCCGTCTGTCAGCTTGATCACACTCATGTTGTTGTCTTTCTCTGAGTTCTTCACCCACTTGTTGGCCTGGCCTTGAGGATCAATCATCAGAGGCCTGCAAAGCAGAAGGATTGATGACGAGAGGGAGTATGGGGAATCTCTTGGCTGTGATTGACATGACTGAATTGTATAATTTACTGCCACTTTTATCAATACTTCATTAAATCAGTGTATATTTCTATTTCTGGGTGAGGGACTCACCATCTACGTGAGTTACTGACGATGACACCATTGTCTATGGAGAAAGAGTCAGTGGGCAGCCCTGCAATGTTCCATGCCCTAATCTTAATAGGATCACCCAGGGTCTTACTGAGAGAGAAGTCATCTGATGATGGGATGTTCTTAGACTGGAGAGAGAAAGGTAGGTGAAAAGATAATATGTATATATTTAATATGTATTTATAACAAAAATGTCTGGGAGATAAAGCGACTTTAGCCTAGTTAAAAAAACAAACGAGAGCTGTTTACCTGGCAGAGTTTTGTCCATATCTTGGTGCAGTCCTGTCTGAAGCCGGCAGTGAAGGCTCCCAGATAGGCAATGACCCCAGCAGAGATGAGGACATCCCCAGTCAGGTTGTCATAGGTGTTCTGGAGGTCATCTGCTGCCTTAGACCATCTATAGACAGACAATGAGTCAGTCAAACACATGAGAAAACAGACAAAAAAAAAATGAAACACCATACAATCATCATCGTCATCATCTTCATCACCTGGTCTTCTCTCCACCCAGGCCTCCGATAAGTTTCTCCGCCCTCTCCAGCTTTCGAGCACACAAGTCCACCTGGAACTCCAGCTGGGCCTTCTCCTCCGTCTTCTCCTCAAAGGTCTTCTGAAGTGCAGCCAAGCGGTCTTCCACCTCCTTCAGTTCCCCTCTCTTCTGGTCCAGCAGGGCCATGGTGGTGGCCAGAGACTGCTGGGCCTCTGCTAGATTGGCCTTCTTAGGAGCCACCACCTAAAACCGGAGAGGGAGAGGGAAGGTTAACAAAGAGACCGTCAACAGACACAGGAGCAGAACAACAGGGGACGGGAACATCCGAAGGTCAGAGTCGAGAATTACAAGATACAAAAGAGTGTCGTCAAAAGAGTGGAAGCAAAGCAGGCATGTTTCGTCTTGATTGGACACGAGGAGAGAACGCACAGAAAGACAATTTCGATCTACCTTTGCCACTCTGTCATACACCTCCATGGCTTTGATCCATTTGCACAGGCCCTCAGCTGCAGAGGAGGCCTTGGCTACTTTGCCGGGGTCAAAGTCAGGATTGGTCATGTACTCGCTACGGATCTTCTGCATCACAGGGATCTGCAGTGGAAAGACGAGAGTTAGTGAAAGCAAAATGAAGAATGACATGTATCTTATGTATACTGTATGTAACTCACTGGAATATTGTCCTTGTCATATTCTCTTAGATCTCGTAAAAAGTTCATATCTCCCAGTAGTTTCTTGCTTGGACCCCAATAGTCTAAAATCTAGACAAAAAGAAAACAAGGTTACTTTTATGCACAAAGGCTAAGTATGTTTTTACAAAAAAACAGGCTAACAGAAGAAGGTGAGTTTTAAAATGTTTTTAAAAAGTTTTAGGGTGCCACAAGTAACAACAACATATCTTTTCCCTTTTTTACCTTTTGTCCAGTACCAGCTGGGTCAGCGATCTTATCTGGCTTAATCTCCTTCATCACACACACAGCTGCCATCACCAACTTAACCCCCGATGGAGGATTCTTCATCGACTTCACAATTGTCACGTCAGACGGCTAAAACGAAAGCGAGAGCTTTGCTGTCTCGACTATCCTAACTCCATTGTTTAGAATTTTGAAACAAGGTACAGTGAGGTAATGTAATGGAAAAAGGAGAGGAAAGCGCACCTTCAGCGTGTCCAAGGCTGAGAGGGCAGCTTCCAGGGCAGGTATGGCCTCAGCCAGGTCGCTTTCGCACTCATTCTTCAAAGCCTGAGCCTCATTGGCTTTAATTGTTGCTGCCTCCTCATCCACACGCACAACCTTACTCTTGGCTTCTACCTCCACAGACTCCACTTCGATCACCTGGAAGACAGCGCACATGCGATAACGCGTGCTCTACGTCTAACTTGCGGTTTGGTCAAGAAGTGTAGCTTATTCACCTTCATCATCTTGGTGTTGTCTATCTTTGCCTGTTCCAGCTTGGGCTGTAGGTCCACCAGTTCCTGCTTCATCTCACCCACCTACAGAGAGACGTTTTAAAAAATGACACTAATCCAAATGCAAGTTGAGCGCTTCTTAGGAACTCAATTGAAATGGTGCAGCATACCTGAGACTCAGCAAAGGCCAGTTTATCCAGACCGTTTGTATACCTCTTCTTAGCCTTCATGACGGTGTCTCGTTTCTGGGTGAGGAGCAGGCGGAAGGCCGCGATCAGCTCCAGATAGGAGGTGGGCGTCACGTAGTTATAGCGACCTAGCTCGGACAGGAATCTGCCGATCAGAACAGCAGTTTTAATCAGGGGACGCATCTACGTAACCTGTTACATCGTGAGTAATAAAAAGTAGAATTTCCTACTTCTGCGAGAGCCCTATGGCTGAGGTGTGGAACGTCTTGCAGATGGGCATGACCTCCTGTCTCTCATGTTCGCTCATTTCGAGCGTCTCCAAGAAGGAATTCGCCACCTTCTCAAGAGCCTCCTCTGGCCACGGCTACCAGGGCAGACAGAAGACAGTGGACTGAGGGCATGAACTAAGTGTATACCGTGCTGACTAGTTTGTATCAGCTATTTTAACATTTTCAAGATGCAGCTGACAGCTACTGTGGTTCCAGTTGTCACTATTGTGAACATTAATGTTTCAATACCCTGCATGCTGTATAAAGTATGTTACTGCATACTGTATAAGGTACGCATGCAAAACATACAGCGCATTCGATCGCTCCACTCCCTTTGGCCCGTGTACCTGGAACCAGTCGACGGTGCAGCAGTTGATAAGAGATGGGAACTGGCGCAGGCGATTTCGAAAGGCATCTCCAATAGGACTGAAGGCCACGACAATGTGCAGGTTCTCCCTACAGCGTGTCACGAAGAAGGCAAAAAGAGCAAGAGGACTAAACTCCAGACCCTTGTTACCAGCCTGGGCGATGGGACGAACTGCCTGGAAAGAGATGGGGCAAAGGGATGAGTTCACAGACATCTCGCATTTAAACGAGTGAGTGCTGCATAATGGCTTTGCACTGCTCTATAAAGGGGGAAATGAAGCCCACCTCCATGATTTCTTGCTTCTCATCTACAGCGAACAGGTTGGGCACCTCTCCTGTGTTCAGGACACTGTCCACATCTTCTAGAAAAGCCTCCTCTTTGATCTGAGCATCAGTTAGCAAGAACACAGTCTTCTGCCCTTTCACCCCTGCATTCTTCAGCAGGAGCTATATGAGAAGGAGATTATCAGACAGGATATTGTTACACATTGAAAAAAAGATTTCCAACAAAAGCTTGAAGTACAAAAAAAAAAAAACCCGAAATTGAAATTGTATGCAATAACAGATCTAACATGTCTAAACTATAGGGCACAGAAAGTCTCTCCCGGTCCGTAGAGCTAACCTTGAGGTCATCCCTCCACTCGTTCATGCCATAGCTCTTGGAGATCTCCGGCTGGAACATGGTCATGTGGGCCATAGAAGTGGCCAGTCGGGTGATGGACTGGCGGCCGCTGCCTCCCACCCCCACCAGCAGGGCGTTGCCCCCCGGCTGCTTCAGCACGCGGCTGATATGGGACAGGTGCTCCAGCACATAGCTTCAACACGATGATGCAAGTCATTAGGACTAGAACTTAGGTCCTCAGTTGATCTGGCATTCATTTAAATTTGAATGTACAATATTATTGACATGTAGTTGACTTGACTCAGTAATACCAAAACTATTTACCGGAAGATGACCAGGTTCATGCGATTCTTGTGTGTCTGGTTGTATTCATCTAGACAGAACTCCACCACCTGGCCAAAGCTTTCCATCGAGGGCACCTCAGCATACAGGCGCTCATCATCCTCCAGGTCAGGGTTCATGTAGTCACCAAACAGAAGATTACGCATGTCTTCCTCAACCAGCTGAGCGGAAAAATTATGATCATAACAAATTAAAACAAATACATTTTACTAAAGCATTACATAGACTATGCGGCATTACAGAATAATATGATCGCAGAAGACCAAACAACACTAAAGCAGCGATGTCAACATACTTTGTTGCCTTGTTTCAGGTGATCAAACACTTGGTCAAAGGACTCCCTGAAGTGATCATTGAGGATATCATTCATCAGCTTGTAGAGCCAAGCACGGTCTTTGTTATCCACCAGGCGGTCATAGTAGACGCGGAACACCTCATGGACAAACAGGCGGATCATTGTGCGTTTGTTCTCCAGAGAATCCTTCTTCAGCAGCAAGCAGCCTTGGATGACTCGGGAGAAATCCCGCAAGTTGAAGGTGTAGTGAGACTTTGCCGGGGTGGGAAGCAGGTTCTCCATGGCTTTCTTGTACACCTTGAGGAATAAAAAAAGCATACGAGCGGAGAACTCAATCAGAGAAAAAAAAAGATGTGGCTGATTCAAGTTTTTCTGCGGCGTGCAGAAATGTATTCATCAAACCCCATGAAACAATTCACACAACGTCAGAGTGGGTGTTTGGAGAACTCACTTCCATAGTACCAGCCACTATCTGGTTGCCCACAGTGAAGTATTCGGGAGGGAAGTCATTGTTTCTGAGGTAGAAGGCTACCACGTTGGAGAAGATGCGCACCATGGTGTCATCGCTGAAGGCATTGATGCTGCAGATGTTGAAGTGGCGCAGGAAGCGTGGGGTCACGGCGTTCCTCCCACCGCCAGGCGGCCCCATGGCTGAGATGAGCTGCACGTCTACCAGGGTGATCTTGGAAGTGTCCTTTAGGTCATACCTGCCAGAGAGCAACAAAACAGGTTTATCTGTAGAAGATAATGATTGAGTTTCTCATGTGCACTGAGTTCAGTCCTCTATTGGTTTTGCATTTCTCTCATGAGTTGATATAAACAGAGCCTCTAATAGCAGACAGGTCATACCAGTTTCCGTGGTCTAAGTATTGCCGAAGGAGCTCCACAGGTGGCTGCGCTCCAAACTGCTCCAGTGCAGGCATGTTCATGTCATCCACAAAGATGATGCACTTCTTCCCCATGGGGGGCCCATACACGCCTTTCCTTCGCTTATCCAGCCTGGACATGATTATATTCTGGAAAATGTGAAAAGGGTGAGGGGCTAAGGTCAGCTTTTTACAGACATAAGCCGAACATTATGATACCACATCCCAGAACCCTGATGAAGGCTTTTCCAAACAAAGCGCATTGGCTTTAACATTAAAGGATCATTGTTTGTTCTCCAAGTGTTGCTGAATTCCCTTATACATACATCCCAGACGTTTTCCCAGTATTCCAGAAATTCCTTAAAAGGAAATTCCCTTATCCATAGTTCTTAAATGCTGACCTGGCTCTGGTTGGCGCTAGTCCGTGCTGAGAAATTGATGAAGAAGGGCAGATAGCGGTCTTTGTCCAGGTTGTTCATCAGCTTCTCCTTCACGTACACTGACTTTCCAGTGCCGGTCGGACCCACAAACAATATAGGCCTGAGCAGAGACAATGGGGAAAAGGTTTTACAAAAAATGCAAAAGCATTCTTGTACAAATTAAATGGAAACTATCTGTCATGAATAATAGTGATTGATTTAAATAGTGGCCGGATTTAAATTCCAAAGTACAACAGTTTTATATGTAAAAAATGACAAAACTCTTCTTTAAAGTGGATTTCACCCCACCACAGAGCTATTTATAAATGTAACAATACTGTTCCTATGGAATATCAGAATCTAAGACAATAGAAATAAATGTTTTTTTAAAAGTGAAGGGCTGTCAGCATTTGTGTCAATAATGCAAGAGAGCACTGAAAACACTTACACTCCATAGTTGATGCAGAGGTCCATGAGATAGGTATAGCGTACTGTGTCTAAGGTGGGAACAATAATGTCTTGCACTTTGGTGTTCTTGTCCCCCAGGTTGACATTCTTGATGGCGTCATTCCAGTGGACCCAGCGACCTTTTCCTTTAAACTGGACAAAAGATTACACTAGGGATTTCCTGGTTTTTAAACACAGCTGAACCACTTTTGAGTCTTGTCAATATGCATTACCTCATAAGAATAGTCATACACCAGGCCTTTTTCATCCATGGGGCACTCCCATTTCCCCACAGAGGTAGGGATGGGGTGTTTGTCTGTCTTCCCTGAAACAGTCTTCCTGAAGAACTCATCAAACCTCTCTCTGCTGTCTGCATCACAGCTGCCTCCAACAGACCACACCAGTGAGAAAGCGAAAGCCGCCTGCAACCACAAAAGAAGAAAGAGAACCCCTCGGTAAAAACTAAATAAATTGAAAACATTAGAAATGTACCATAATTCCATAACAAAGCTGATGTATGAATGTTTTATTGTGGATTATTTGTTAATTATTCATGTTCAGTGGAGGGAGTACTATAGAATCGCAAGTTTTAGGTAAAAAGGTTATGCTATAATTTATGGATACAGCAGTACATAACATTAGTCCAGACTCAGTCCTTTACCATGATCCAGGTGCGTATATGTGTGTTCCCATGGTCCTCCTTCACAGGTTCAGTTAGCAGCATCTCAAACAGGCGACACAGGGAAACCGCTGTATTGCTGTTACTTGTGGGAACAACTTCCTGTAAGAGACAAAACCATAAACTAAACGGGGTCATGTGTAGACAAAACAGACGGTAAACTCCTCCAGTGAATCCCCCAGATGCTTTTGTCTGGGTTTATCGGGTGTCACTCACCCTGCAGTATTTACGCAGCATCCTGAGGGCAGGTGGCAGAAGCCAATGAAAGAGCTCCAGCAGCAGGGAGCTGTTGTCTGGCCTCTGCAGGGCCTCTGGCAGGGTGTGTATCCAGGAGGTCACTAAAGGTTCCCAGCCAAGCTGAGACGGCTCCATGTAGATCATACCACAACGACTCACTGTGGCAGGCTGAAGTGGGAGAAAATAACAGAGAAAGTACGTCAAAGTTAAATGTTTCAGTTTAGCCAGAAGGAACTCTCAGGAGGGAACGCTTTTAAGGTCTGGAGATTCTGATTCTGAAGTCCCACTCCAGTTGTTTTTTCGAAAAAGCTACTCACCGAATGGAAGGAAAGGGTGGTGACATGGGTTATTTGAATCGCAGGGTTTTATTCGACATGGACGGTAACTTTACAGCTGTCGGTCTAGGCTAGCCATGTCAGAGCATGAAACATTGTACGTCATGTCACGTGGGACGTTTTGGCTCTGCTTTTTTCGTTTGTTTCATTTTCCGCCCAAAATACGTAAATGACTTAAATGGACAGTTTCAGATTTGATTCATTGTGGGAAGCCATTGTGTGCAGCACCAGGATGCATGCATCAGCTCAAAGACATCAAAAATCAATTATGTGGGCCTTTACGAAGTATGTATAAAGTAATAATGTAATAATGGTGGTGTCCGCTCAGTATGGAGATTGACACAGCAATATCAACAAATCGATCTGCAATTTATAGACAGGGTGCTCTAACAAGAACAAAATCCACCTCCTCATTATTGGCTAATAACTTCTACATTGTCTATGGTACATTATACTCCATCCTGTTTCAGAAGGTCTAGTTACGGTAAGAAAGGTAAAGGTAAATCTATAATCAATGTGTCAGATCAAACACACTTATTTCCCGTACCGAGGCCTGTGACAGGTCCATGGCTTCAAAAATCAGACTCATCTGATTGGACATCTGGATAATCTCACCACTCATCAGACACAGCTGAGTAAGAGTACAGAAAAAAAAAGTATAAACAAAACATATTACATTATATACATACATCAAATACTTGCAGTATAAAAGCTCTTTTACCATTTCTATGTTTTTGTACCTTTTTGTTGTCATCGAGCACAGTGTTCATGCTCTCAATCCACAACGTGTCTATGGGGCCATCAAACACCACCCATTTACGGTCTGGTGATTCAGACGATGCAAATTCGCGAAATGTGTTAGCCACAATTCCATCTGCCCACTACACAGGAAGAGAAGAGACACTGAGAAGACAGAACTGGGAAAGATAACCCAGATCCACATGTACGCCAATACAGTGGAAAATAAGTGGATCAGCGGAAAAAAGTACGAGATCCAAAGACGGTAGCACCTCGTGGGACACTGGGTCGAACTGTCCAAACAGCTGTCCCATGGTGATAGACTTAGGGTTCACCGTCCGGAAGATGACCTTCTCCTCCTCGTTGTACCCGTTCTCGTTCATGAGAGTCAATGTTTCAGCCAGGACGTGCAGCACTTTGGTCTTCCCAGCAAAAGGCTCTCCAACCAGCATGAACCTGCAAACCCATCGCTTACTACGATATTGTGTCAGGCCGTCAAGCTATGATAAGCTAATGTTAAAAATATGTTTTCATTAAAATATGGTAAATATGATATTGAAATATGGTAAAGTGAAGTGCAGCGTACCCATGCCTGACTATCATCATCTCATATGTCTGGATCATCTTCTCCAGGAACACCTGTGTTGGCTGTATGTTGTGATTCTTACAGCACTCTGCAGCAGCCTCCAGAAATAGCTGCCAAGGAAAGATAGAATACCACTAAAGAGATACAGTAAATACATACGCAGGCATTGTAACATTGTTGTCATATGTTGCTGATATCCAACCTGATAGTCAGCTTCAGGAAGGGAAATGCCTGGGAAAAGATCGCTAGTGATTCCATTGAACAGTGGAATATCATGTGAGAGGAACTTGGGCTCATTTACATCCTTGATGGACCTCAGGAGCTGCACATTGTACAGAAAGATGACAAAAATGGAAAATCGCAAACCAATACACAAATCATAAATTATGTTTACAATTAAGATGCAATCAATCATCATTTCAGCACATTTACCAGTATATCTTCGTTCTCATTAGGGAATTTGAGCTTGAGGTTTCCTGCAGCCACCAGTACAGCTTTGACAGCCCTCATGCCGTAATCATAGTGGAACTGGGAGGAGAGCTGCTCTGAGCAGAGTCTGTAGGTCATCACAATCTTTACTGACAGGGGTTTGGCATTGAGGAAGCCATAGGAATACAGAGAGATTTCTGCTATCAGGGCATAATTAGGGACCATCATGGCCACTGTTCTGAACAACACCTGTGCAGGAAAAGGTAAGTCAGAGAAAACCAAGTTAATGATGCTACTGCACATACATTAGCCGTCAGCAATGCTAACATAGTGTCTGGTGAATTGCTGGCTGGTAAAAGTACAAAAGACAGAAAAACCTTGAGGTTGTCTGGAAGTTCTGAGCGCCCTGCATAGCCAGGGTTCATCGTGATGGACACAAAGCAGTTGGGGTTGAGCTTGAGGATGATCCCTTCAAAGTCAAAGTACTCCAACTTCTGCTCAATGGCCCTTTGGATGCAGAGGACCTGCTGGGCCACCACAGATAGCACCTCCAGCTCAATACGGTTGAACTCATCAAAACATGCCCACGCACCAGATGACGCCAGACCTTTAAAAAACTGTTAGACAGGGCATCAAAAAGCATGTTTTTACTACAATAATTGTTGTCAAAATGTGTTGATGGCAATGTTTTATTTGAAATTTTAGGCAACTTGGAGCAAGGAAACTCGTCATTTACTGTTATAGCATGTCAAGATGACACAACGATCGAGATTAATTTAGAAGCAATTAAAAACATAGAACACAATTTTCCAGTCAATGTTACCTTCCCCATGGCAAGGTAATCCAGGCCGTCAGAACAGTTGAAAACAACACACTGCACAGCCAGAGCTTTGGCCAGATCCTTAGTTGTCTCAGTCTTCCCAGTCCCGGCTGGACCCTCAGGCGCCCCCCCTAAACTGAGGTAGAACGCCCCAATCTAAGACAGGGGAAGGGCAGGTGGTGGAATCAAATATCTAAATAACCGACAGCTCAGCAATAAAAGGAAATAATCATGTTTGGGCATTTGTTAAATGGTTTACCAGGGTTCGGTAGCATCGGTCAGTCAGCGGGGTGATGACCAGCCGGGGTGAGTTCCCTAGGTACTCGTAGGCGTACTTGACATCACAGTTGATTATGCGAACACGCACATTTTCATTGTTCCAGTAGTAACGGAGCTGGGCTAGCCACTGGAAGTCTGTTTCATGCGATACACCTGGACAACAAATGGTCATAAACTTAAAGGTTCATTCTGTGTTATGACCAGTAACACCGGGTATTCTCTATAAACTTAAACAAAGCTTTGTCCTTTTGTGCCATGAAGTACCTTTCTCAATTAGCTCCATGACCACATCCCTGGCATGGACGTCGATGGTAACCAGTGCTCCCAGTGTGGTCCTGGTTTGTTTTGGCAGCTTGCCTCTAACCAGCTCCACAATGTCAGTCAGCTGATTCTGCAGTTGCTGATAGTAGTTCTTTAAACCCTGCAGAGAACAGAAACAACTCCTAATTTCAATTTTAATTTCTATTTCGAGAACCAAACGAAAATTGTCACTAAAGTAAAGCGTAAACCAGGTTAATAAAAGTATAAAAACATACACTGGCTCCTCCTCTGATGGCTTCGTGCACCTCTAAGGTCCAGAAGATCTGAGAGGTGCACAGCACCACCTGCCCAGGCCACTCCTTCACCCACAGGCTACGGGGGGTCTCAGCGTAGGCCTGCCAGCACAACCACACACAACGTTCCCCACACATCAGCCATCTGTCAATGACTCACATTCAATGACTCACATGACTCACATTCAGCGAGGCATTCCTGATTATCCGGACATAGCACCGATCTAAGATAGATACATTTACATGCACAGGAATGTAAAGTATGGAGGACAGTGATCTCACCACTCTGGAACGGGCCACTACATCCCTGACACTGCGCAGCATTACGTCCTCTACTTGCACCAGCCACTTCTCCACAGCTCCCCTGGCCTCTGAGGTGGAGATCAGCTGGATGAGCTGAACGCGCTCACCTTCGCTACTGTACATGGCCTGGACGGGAAGAGCAGATGACTTAATGAAAGTCTATAAGTCACGGTGTCATGTAGCAACATTAAGGAAGATTGACAGACCTGAATATCCAGGTTGGGTAAGAAATCCAGTTTGGAGATGCCCTCAAAGCACTTCTTCAGATGGGGCTGTACGCACAGAGGGTCCTTGGTCTCAGACAGAATCTCCAACATTTCATCGTTGGACAAGAAGAAGAAACTGTCAGGAAAAGAGAGAAGTGGTGAGAAAATTAACCAAGCTGTGGACAAAATACATTATAAAATACAATACAACATCATTTTTACCTACCGAGGAAAGAAGAGACGTTTCTTCTCCAAGTAGGCGTTCAGTCCCTTCATGATGTTATCCAGAAGGTTGTTGGACTCTTGGAGTTTTTCAAGCAAACCAGGCTGTGAGGTTGCCGGTAGAATCTACAATAATAACATATCAGCTGAATCACACCTGTTCATTATTTGGAAAATTAACAATTGTCAGGATTATTAAGAAAATGTGTTTACCGGGGTAGCAGCCATGTGATCACCTCAAAGGTCAAACTCCTCCACCTACCTTAGGATCCTTGACGCAGTGCCTCATGACCTCTTTCCAGTGTCTGTCAACAATTTGGAAGAGACGTCCCTCCTCAGGCATCTGCTGCATGATGTCTTCAGAGGAGAAGATGGGTTCCAAGTAGAGCCACTGGGCTTGTACCTTTAGCCACTCGTCTATGGTTTCCTGGATACGGATCAGATGCTCCTCCCACAGCTAAGGTGTACGGAGAGAGGGAAAATAAATAAATAAATGATTAAATCACTGATTCTGAGCAATGAGCCCAAAACTTCAAAAGCATTCCTCCGCATACAGGGGAGGACACAAGATACACAGCGCATCATCGCAGTTTGCTAAACAACCCCTCTGGAACCTGAAACCCACCTTGATCTCACTCTCAAAGGGCTTGATGAAGGGTGAGCCCCTCATGGTCTGGGTCTTGACGATCTGATCGTCCAGCATGGTCTGAATCTCATCCACGGCTGTGAGGATGGACACCCCGGTCTCTCTGTAGGGGTGGTGGTGGAAGGAGACGCCGTCCCAAACTTCCACCATGGTTTGCATAGTCTTCTCCACAGAAAACTCCTGCAGAGACAACACAGTGCGGATATAAAGCATTCGCCACTCTGATAACGTTTACGCGCAGATCTAACCTGGGATTCCTGTAAAAGAAATGTTGAAGGAAAGGAAAAGATTTTCTGGTGCTCTCACTTTACTAGCGGCGGCACTGATAGACTCAAACTGTTCCAGGTAAGGAGCCAGGTTTTGCTTGAGAACTTTACGCAGTGTGGTTCCAGAATCTGGAGTGAGGTCATACTCCACTATCTCTGATATCTGGTGCCAGTGGCGACTTCTGATTCCTGGATTACACAGGATGGACACCATAGGGATGTGCTCCTGTTGGCACAAACACGCTCGTTATAATGGCATTGCATCAATAGACAAGACTTGATCATCTTCAGGACTTCATTAGCGAGCACTGTTCCACTAAAAGAATAAAGAAGTGCAATACCTTGAACTCTTTGATTTGCTCCAATACCGTAGAACACATAAGTATGCTGGGACTCTTGCTTGGATCCTCCTCCCCAGACCTTGGCCTGACCCCCCCAGCCACCTTCTCCCTCTCCTGCTCAGCCTTCTTCTGTTTCTGCTGAAAGGACTTTAGCATCTTGTAGATCTCCCTAAAGATGTCATCCACCTCTACTTCCATGCTCTCGCCATTTAGGTCCAGGAAGGAACCGTCCATCCATCTAGGCACAAAGAGGAATAAATGATATCAGAGCAAGCTTTCAAATAAAAAGTGAAACGCAATGCAACCTAAAACTGAAATTAGACCTCTTTTCAGTACGCTGCCATTTCAGCACCAGTCCAAAAAGCTTCTGGTAAGGTTCAGTGCTCTCTTTGATGACCTCCACCTCTGGGTAACAGGTCAGGTCCCATTTGTAGAGGGCCTCCTCTTTGTTGACGAATGCAATGGCCTCCTCAGCATCCTGAACCATTTTCTGAACTTTTCTCACATCTGTCACATACTGTCCAAAACAAAAAGTGAGACTGTGATATTAAAAATGTAGTGCTTAGCTAAATTCCAGTTTTCAAAAACCTCAAGTGAACCTGAAGTGCTAATGTGAAATCATTACTTCTAAACTGTGTTTGAGCTGAGACCAAATAAAGAGACTGACAATCCTAACTGTAAAATGAAACCCTTTTATAAGAATTTCTTGTCATGCTGGAAGAGTTTAGTGGTCGCCCACTAAACCCACTAAAATGTCCTGTGTTTAATTTTGTATTAGATTTTTTATTCACTTGTTGGTACGATAAAGAAAACAGGAAGTAAAATACAGGTCCTTGACTTATAATTGTAATTTGTCTATTTTAAGGACTTGAACAGTCGACATATTGTTGTCTCTGTCTCTCTTTAAGGCCAAGGGCTACAGTGGAAATGAGTTTGACGTTTTGTGTTATCCTTGATAATGGAATAACACAAAAGTCATTTTTTAACATTTTAAAAAGGTTATAGGTTATAGAAATTATCCAGTAAATTAACCTTAACAAGATGAGGCTTGCAATGACAGAACATACATTGATTTGAATGTCTTTGTGCATTTATTTTGACAACCCTATGCAGGTTTCCAAGTTAACTGAAAGTTGACCCAGTGATACAGACTTAGCGATCCCCATAGATTTTTTTGTGTGGATGTGGGGCATGGGGGAAATTCCATTCCTGGAATCAGTATCAACAAATGGAGCAGCTTAAGAATGCCTATTTAGATATTTATACCATACTATATGAAATAATAACATTAACATTAATGTGATGGTTATTGTTAAAAAAATCGAAAAACCAACAAATCTTTATAGATGTAACCGAGTGTGACTGTACCTGCTGCATCATGTCCAACTCAGCGCATTCTGCAAACTCCTTTGTCCTGCGCCCCAACTGCTCCAGCTCCATCATCAACCTTTCCCGTCTGGCCAGCAGCTCCTGTTCCCCTTTCTGCTTGGCTGTCTTCATCACCTGGGAAGAGACGGAACTCTCCAGAATCACCTCATCTCCACTGGAGAACTCAACTCAGGTAGACACGAAGAAGAGTGTTACCTCATCATGAAGTTCGAAGACAGGGAGGATGTTTTGAGGCCAGAGGAAGACAGTTGAATTCAGCTCCAGATCTACTGGCTCAAAGATGTAGACATCTAGGAGGTAGTTCAGTCTGTGGTGGGCTTCCTGTCCAAACATGAGGTTGTAGTATATAGGTATATATATAAATCTGAGATGATTGAGTGTCACTCAAAAATCCATAACCTATTACTAAGTTACCCACCATTATCTTTTCTTTTAGCTCTGCAATATCCTTTGTTTTAGTGTGACTTATGTAAGCAATCATCTCAGTCATGTCCTCTGTGTTCTCTGGGACCTTGAGAGCTTTCTCTTTGATGGTTTTAAACTCACAGCAGATCCTTCAAGGAGGTAAAAAAAAAGAAAAAAGGCAGTACACTGAGAATAAATAAAAAATGTGAGCATTTTAGAAAATAAAGGACAACCAGTCATCAGGAGAATGTGACAAGATGTGACTTACTCAAGATTGCGCTCACGGTGGTCGGTGACCAGCTTGTTCAAAAGGATTTGAGCAAAGGCCTTGGCTTTATTGGCCAACCCCTGTTTCAGGTCCTCACAATCCAGATGGACCATGGCAAAGTGGGCTATTGCTGGGAGGCTGACAATCTCCCTTGAGAGAACACGGAACTCTTCTACTTGCTGGGAAAAACAGTCTCATTCACATCACTCATTTATAGACAGAGGTCAAATTTGTCAAAAAAGACGTCATACTAGGAGGCAGGAATAATTGCATACAATAGGGAATATAAATGAGGCCTGGTTAGTCAGCTATTCATTACCTCAGTATACTCATCAAACGAGTGTTCCTCTTCCATGAACTTTTCCACTTGAGTCTGCGCTGCTCCATTGACCAGCCAATCATAGTTGTCAACTGCAGACATAAAGCAAACAAAGTCAACATTAAACTGAACTAACATCAACAATGTGCTGATAGAGAATGACCCAAATTGCAGTGCGTCACCATAATTCTGGAAATGTTTTTCAGGTTCCTCTAGGTTCTTGCGCACAGCTTTCTTGATCATGGACCGAGCCCAATCAAGGACATGCTCAGCCAGTTTGGCATCGACAAATGTAGTTGTGGCTTCTGCCAACCATGATTGGACCGTCTGTACTTTCTGTGGATCAGTTTCATAAGGATCAGTAACAGATGTCACATACTGAAATAAACCTAAGCATGGTAATTTGCCTTCATATTGTGATAAATGTCTGTTTTCTATCATCTGACCTGCATGGTATTTGCGATGACATTCAGAATTCCCAAAACAGTTTCTTCAAGATCTTGAAAGCTGGGATAAAACTCCATCTTTTCATCATCAAATGTCAGGTCCATACGGAAGAGTGGCAGCTGGTGGGTATTGTTTGGATCAAACAGGTTCACAAACCCTTCCACACTTCTCTGAAGCAGGGATTTCAACTGTGAATTTAAAAGGAGAAACATGTCTTTGCTTCTGGACATGTAATCATTTACACATAAAGCTCTCCTGAAGATTTTACCTTTTTACCTTACTACTATACTATAACTAATTAACTACTAGGCTAGAATTCAGTGATTGTTCTTGAGGTGTCACTTGTTAAAAAGCAACTGGGGAAATCAGACTTCAGGTTTTAGGCCCACTCACAACGCACAAATAGACTAAATGTCACAGTTGGTAGTAGTCTATTTTCAAGTGCTCAAGGCTCTTATGACATTAAAAAGCATTCCTGGTAAGGAATTTCTGATAAAGGAATTATAAAGAAACTGGTAAAGGAACTATTCATGTTAAATTACTTCTTAAATTCTTTCTGGCTTATCCCCATGTCCTAAATCCAATTAGCAGCATCTGACCTGATTGGAAAGAAGGGTAGACACACAGTTGTAGAAGGAGTCCAGTTTCTCAGCTCTAACTCCCTGCAGCATCTCCTTACTGGTCAGTAAGTGGATGACTTTAGGGAACCAGGTATTCATGATACGCTCCTCTATCCTCTCACACTCCACAGCCACTTTGTTCTTTAGGTTCATACAGTCTACAGGTCCTGAGACCCTGAAACATCAAAGTGAAGCAAATCTTGAACTGAAACATTTTTTAGTTTGTGCTTATTCTAACAGAATTGTGTTTCCTTTATCATATGTTACCTGCAATCTGATAGATCAACCAAGAGCAGCGGGGAAAGTGTCAGGTAGCCAATATCCAAGACAGCTATCATCACTGGATGAATAATGTGTAAATTGTCCTTTATCTTCTTGCAGTTCCTAATAAAGCTATCATGCCAGGGTCTGGAGAAATCGAGAATTCTACCAAAAGATATGAAGTGTATTTTACACAACATAGAATCATTCAAAAAAGTCTAAACCAAATATTGACATAATGAGGAATCAGTTGTGTAGTTCAGACACTCACGTTGGTGGGGATGTTCTCAGTTTTTCTGAAACAGTTCCTTTCATCTGTGGCTTCTGTAGTACAGTATTCACTGTGGAATGCATATAGCATAATATGACATTGTTTAAGTCTACATTCAGGTGCACACACACTACAAAACACGCACACACACCCACAAGGAATAAGAAATGGCAAACCTCTGTGCTTAACCATCACATTGAGGAAGTCCTCGCTGACCTCCTTACACAGCTCCTGTAGCAATTTGTCGCTTCCAGGGCCCTCTCTAAGCTGAGGGGGGGCACGGGTCATCATAGCATCTAGCCATTGCTGCTGTATGGGGACAACTGGACTTCTCTCCACACACTGCTTTAGGAACATGTAGTTCATCTGCGAATGGAGTGGAAATGCAATAACAGAGGTGTTATATATAAATGGAGCCTACACACATCACAGATCACATTTAAGAACACATTTTAACCATGCATACCCTTCGCTTCCTTTCCTCGCTGTTCATCTGTAAAGCAAATATTGCAAAATATCAGATATAACAGGTGGGTAAAACGTTAGTTAGTATATAGTATGCATTTAAGTATTTGTGTGTGGATGGACAGACAGACAGACTAGCTCACAGAAGCTGGGAACTGTGGTTCTGGAGACTGGGGAGGCACAACTCTCCTCTTTCTGTAGGCCTCCATTGCATTAGAAACCCTGAAATAGATCAGAGAACCATTTCACACTACTGCCACCAGCTTTCTCGTGGTCACACCACATCATGGAATTAACAAAGGAAATGCCCTAGTTGTGTTTGTGTCATACATTATCTTATGAAGTTCCTCTTGCTGATGTTTACTCCTCCTGTGCCTTAACAGCTTTTTCCTTACTGCCATCCTTTTGTCATCTGGCGCCGTCTGTAGCCCATTGACTCCCTGTTGCTGTGTGTTTGGGATTGGGGGTAAGACTGGAAAGTTTCTCATGCCTTCTACCGTTGGGCGTTTAAACACTCCCGAGGAGGTAGGCATCTCTACCAGCTAGTCACTGCAAACGGCCAGAAATGGCAGTATTAGATAGAATAGCGTGTGTCGACAACAGAAACACAACGAGAAGCAAAGTCGTAGCAGCTCACTTCAACGCTACGTTAGCTCCTTACTTTAACATTAACAAGCGACATGAGCTCCAAAGTACAGTGTCTTTAGTACTGATAACCTATCATCTTACCCGTTTACTCGGCAGTTTAAATCGTCAATATATGTAGTTAGTTGATCGCGTTACGGTGGTTCGTTTAGTATACTTCCTCGTGTGACATGAAACACAATGTAGATGCAACTTTGTTGCCATAGAAACACTAAACCAACGCGAACGGGGGAGTCTTTGGGGGGAAGGGGGTTCATCTCGCAACCAATATTGTAAATAATGCAAGAGACACCTTAACAAATCACACATCTCTTCATTACTTTAGTTTTGACTTTATATTTAAAACATTTATTTTTGTTCATTTCAAACTATTCTGTGTAAGCATTAAGGTCATAGACCCGAGGGTTGTATCCCATGTATCCCATCCAATCAGACCTTAGAATGACAAATTAAGACATGATCTTTTTTCACTTTTTTATTGAAATACAGTCTACGATCGGGGTCTCTCCTTTTTGCCTTTGTAAAGGGCCAGCAGTTACACACTGGCTACCTTCACCACTGAGGCGGACAACAGGAATATCAACATTTCCGTATGGCAGAATGTGGCCGTTTAGCTTCAACATCACTGAAAAACAAGAGTAGAGTTACATGTGAAATGCCTATGATGTACTTTAATGCCAATGAGTCACATATGACAAGCAAAATTAAACTTCCTTGTGCAATGTACAAATGTCAACCTTACTCTCAACATGCTTGTCAAAAACAAATTCTAAACAAAGTTTCTAAGACTCTCAAGTACAATGCCTTTTACATGGACAGCCCCGCTGGATTTGCCTTAAGGGCAGTCCCCAAGTGAGCCTTTTTGTACTGCTTGTAATGCCATTTCTGCTCTCTGTGATGATTTTGCAGATTCCTGGCTGTACGAAGGTCGCAACCCTTGCCTGTGAAAAGAGCAAAGTAGATAAGAACCAAAATAATGAAGAGGTTTAAATCTGCACCCAAAGAAACATTTAAATGCACTGTATATATGCAGCAAAAAAAGAGGATTTTAGCAAGGGGATACGGCTCGGGCCACTGAGCCACCTCCCTCAACATAGCTCCCTCTGTACAGCCCATTCTTTATAGTTTATTAATTGTGTTAGAATCTATACTTTTGTAACAGAGTTTTGTTAACAGAAACATGTAAGCTTGTACACTGAAGTTTGTGGTCACAAGACAAAAAGTCTTAATGTACTCCTGTAGTGTGTGTGCCTCTTATTGGAGTCGTGAAGTGTGCAGTGCCATGTCTTTTCAGTGTGATTTGATTCGAAATGTCGTAGTGTGTCCTCAGCATTAGGTGTAAATTGGAAAACTATAGCTAAATACAAACTCAAATAAATGAGTTAAGTGGCAGCCAGGTTAGGTATATTTTTCTTTGCCTTATTGTCAAACAACAGTAATTGAAATTGAAAAGATATTGTTTCTGTCCATATTGATATACAAGTATATACTTGTAACATTTCTGGACAAATAATAATAGTGATTTGATAGCATTTCTGCCCCATCTATGTTGTCAAAAACTGCATGTGGCTGAATGCGTCAGGTGCTAATCAGATAACTGAAACCATTCAATAATCTTGACGAGCTAAATATAGCCCTCCGGAAATATAATAAAATTCTTTAAACAAAACCAACAAACAACTCACCCATGCTGAGCCTATTACTTCCGGGTTCTAAGGCGGAGACAGAGAAACGTCATAGCAGTTTTAACCAATAAAACAGAGACCAACGAAATCCCATTTGCTCCTTTGGACTTAACGCGAGTTTTCCGTGCGACCTCTTTGCTAGGTAGCTAGCTACTGCTGGGGAGTAGCGGCATCATTTTAAGGTAATGTAGATAAAGTAACTATATTTTTTTACATGATCTCGTTGAAACATATACATAGAAGACAATAACATTGAGTCA
The DNA here is from genome assembly GCA_900302305.1 of Polymixia japonica. Taxonomy (NCBI): domain Eukaryota; kingdom Metazoa; phylum Chordata; class Actinopteri; order Polymixiiformes; family Polymixiidae; genus Polymixia; species Polymixia japonica. The sequence goes on from OMKK01029411.1 coordinate 22,758, forward strand.
CCCACTATTCTGACATTTTTATTCGATATAAATGCATGGACGGGCATAAGAATGCTTTGTTTTGGTTTGCGTTGACGAAAGTCAGGCTTCAATGTTGTGTTTTCAGCGAAGGCCCAACCTGTAGCGGTGAATTTCCGGTGTTGTGTAGAAATTTTACCCCCTGACAGATCTCCACTCTCATTCGCGTTGCTTCATTCTGGTGGTGGCAGATTTCCACTCCCTTTCGCGTATCCTCGTTCTGGTGTTGTGCCGGGTGAAATTTCGGCACAACACCGGTATCTTGCTCGTATCAAATGTCCGGTGGGAGACATGACAATATTATAAGCTATGTGCTCTAGAATATTGTTAGCAAAACTCCTATATTAGTCACGTTAAGAAATAAAGTGGAATACATTCCCCTTTGAATGTCATGCATATATGCATATGCAAAAATGTTTCAAATCAAGAGTTACATTTCAAAACGCAATATGTAATAATCCCTACCCAGTCTTAATAATTGAATATAAGATCCAATCTGTGTAAGTTTATTCATCTTGCCCAACCCACTAACATTATACAATTTGTTTTTAGGATCATTCATAATGAGTTATGCAGAAAAGCCAGAGGACATAACCAGGGAAGAGTGGATGGACAAACTCAACAATGTCCATATTCAGAGAGCTGATATGAACAGGCTCATAATGAACTACCTGGTGACAGGTAAAGTCCTGTGATTTTCATATTCTATTGATTATTTGTTTTTATCTGTATAGTGAGCCCAAAAAGGCTGAAAACTAATACATAATTTTAAATAATTATGATTCTTTGAACCATGCTTTTAAATCAACAGAAGGCTTCAAAGAAGCAGCTGAGAAGTTCCGTATGGAGTCTGGGATAGAGCCTAGTGTGGACCTGGATTCTCTAGATGAAAGGATTAAAATCAGAGAGATGATCCTGAAGGGACAGATACAGGAGGCTATCGCACTTATCAATAGCCTGCACCCAGAACTGCTGGATACAAACCGCTACCTTTACTTCCACCTACAGGTAAAATATAAGGTTTTTCTTCTAGCAACCATGTAGGCTTATTTTTTGCAGTATCCTATGTACCACTCATTTTTGACACCCTCCCTATTGTCCCCTGCCTTTTGCATCTGCAGCAGCAGCACTTGATTGAGTTGATTCGCTTGAGGGAGACTGAGGCTGCCCTTGAATTTGCCCAGTCCCAATTAGCGGAGCAGGGGGAGGAGAGCCGGGAATGTCTGACTGAGATGGAGAGGACACTGGCCCTGCTGGCATTTGACAACCCTGAGGAGTCACCCTTTGGAGATCTGCTCAACATGATGCAGAGACAGAAGGTAAGGTCAAAGCTGATTGATAAAGGTATAGCATACAGATTGGTGAGAGCATTTGTCAGCAAACAACTGTTTTTGTGTATTAAGTTCATGTTGTATGTAAAGTGGGGTACCATGTCCATTTCTATGTCTTTCAGGTGTGGAGTGAAGTGAATCAGTCAGTGCTCGACTATGAGAACAGAGAATCAACACCTAAACTGGCCAAGCTCCTGAAGCTACTACTGTGGGCACAGAATGAACTTGACCAAAAGAAAGTAAAGTACCCTAAAATGACAGACCTCAGCAAGGGAACAATTGAGGACCCAAAGTGAAAACACACCAGAGCATTGGTACAAAATGGACACACATCATTTAACTATTTATACTGCAACAAAGTGACTCATACAGTACAACCTTATCTTTTTTGTAAGGGTTGCTTTTTGCAATACTTTGATAACATAGAATGTGCAAACTGGATTGTCTGCATTTTGAAATGAATTCACACGCTGAAACGACAACATACAAACCATTGTTTTATTGAGTAAAATTATATTTTTCTTTATATGTTTATGATAAAGTTGTGTGATTTCCTCTTTTGCAAATTTCAGTTTCACTAGTGTTTTTTCTGTCTATTGGCAGGGAAAGTTGGCATGGGAGGGAGTGAATAAAGCCTAAATTAGGCTTTGAGTTTCTATTTGTGACCACCTACAATGTGGCAGAGTTTGGTTTTGAAAGAGAGAATGGTTGGTTCAGTTTGCACTGCCTCAAATAAAACTTTTTTTCTCAAGAAAAACATTCACATTTCAGCTTGTCGGATATGTAAAGGCAACGGCCAAAGCGAGATACTTGGAATGTTCCAAACCTTCCAATGTACTGTGACTTTGTAACTTTAAAGGAAACCTTAGTTTCATACTGTTGCTTGAAACGATACAAAAAGATTAAAAAGAGACATGATTAAAGAAAGTCTATGTATTCAGGCTAAAGCATGGGAGTAGTTTACAAGTCGTATAAGGCAAGGGCCAAGGCAAGATACTTAGGATGCTTCAAACCTTCCAACATACTGTGACTTTGTAAGCTTAAATTCAACCTTAGGTTCATACTGTGTTATAACATAAAACATCACAAAATTATATTTAACAATGTGAATGCAGGAAAGTCTGTGTGCACAGGATATGGCATGGAGACAGGTTTACAGATGGAATATTTACATGTATAGAGTAAGTAGCTCTTTTGAAACAGTTGATGTGCTTTGTTTGCTGATGTTTTTTTTTTTTTTTTTTTGCAATAAAAATTTTAAACTGGGCAAATGTTATTTGTGGTCTAAGTTTTTTTTTCTCCTTCTTTGTTTTTTGACAGCGCAACACCATACAGAAGACAATCAGAGAACAGCTAAAAGTTGAGCTAAATGCAGGGTATTATATAATGATTGCTTGGTAATTCATCTGGCCCGGGGCAGAGAGACCATTTAAACTCCCTTGTAGGTACTGCGCAGCATCTCTAGTGACAACAACAACCGCAACATCCTAGCGAGAGACCGTCACGTCGTCACCTGCCAAGGACGACAGGAGAGCACGTCCTAAATGCTCATTAACAGGCGGTGTCAATGATGGTATCTCGTCTGTGTGTAATCCGATAGGCAGACATTGCACACCGAGCCCGAGAGGTAGCCTATATATTGCACCGTCATGATGGAGCGGGACCCGAGCATCAGGCGCCTATGTGGCGTTTTGGATGGTAATGCAATGGATGTAGGGATCGGATTGCTATACAGGAATTGTAAGGCTTAGGCTACTTTCAGAAAAGACTAAACACTTCTCTTCACTTCCCGATTAACCCTACCGATGGCAGGAAGAACTGCGTGGCTAGAAAGAAAAACTGACACGTGGATTACTCCTCATCGAGCATCAAGAGAAACAAGAGCCTCTGTATCTCTGTTCTGTTCACGTCCGCGTCACTCCTACATGCATATCTCGGATTCCCTGTAATTTGGGCATGGATAAAGCTGTCGAAAAGGAAAAGATATGATTGTTTTATTGCAATCTGAACGGATTTGCTTTCGTCAACGTTCACTTTTGTTGTGTCGACCGAGGAGAGCGCCTTAAAGTAAATAGACAAGCCAAGGGGTGAAAAGAGGCTGCTAAGCTCACGTTGAATGGCAATTATTCAAAAATATGGAAAGAACTCTTGTCCAGATTTGGTCTGTCACAAAGAAATCCATCCGTCTGACAAGATTGGGGTCTCCGGGTGTCAGAAGAAGTGGACTGAACAGAATACCAACTGGTCGAGGTAGCCTTTTTATTTATCCTGATAGCCTACATAGGCTGTATTTTACCACAGATAAGTACATTTAACAGTATTGTCTAAGATCTACATTTAGGCTTAATCGATAGGCTAGGCTTGATTTACATCAACAATCTGTCCCTGAACATTTCCTCCTTCAACGTTACATTAAACTGTTTAGAAAGGATGGCCAAAATGTCCTGATACCTTGTTGCAACTTTTGACATCACGCTGTTGATTCAAATAACATTTTATTTTTTACAATATGGGAAAAAAATCAGATGATGTCAGTTGGTGGCCTCCAGACTCTTGAGATTGTGGGTGCATTTAAAGTTTCTTTATTTATTTTTTTTATTTGTCCGCAAAAGTGATATTTACAGTAGGCAATCAGATCGCTACATTACACGCCAAGAGGCGTGTCTAGGCCTATCTAATGTTAAGTCTTAGATCTGTATTGGTGTCATGAGAACCGCTGTTAGGCTAGAGTAGAATATTTAAACCTGATTTGCCCTTAAGGGTCTAAAGCGGTTAGTAATGTGAGAACCACATGAATCCATCACGAGAGGTTAATTAAAATGGCAAGAAAGAATTCTGTGTTTTTAAATTCAGTTCCAATTAATCAATTGACTGCTCTCTTACACATACAAACATACACACACATACACACACAGTCAACTTATATCCACTCCACCTTCCCTGTGTGCAGACCACTGGCGCGGATATGGACTGTGGTTCTGCTGCTTGGGACTTGCCTGCTATACTGTGCCCGTGTGGCAATGCCCATCTGTTCTGTCAGTATGGCAGAGCAGTTCAACTGGAACAAGAGGGAGTCAGGCATGGTCCTGGGCAGTTTCTTCTGGGGTTACTGCTTCACCCAAGTCCTCGGCGGATATGTCAGTGACAGGTGAGTCTTAAGACAATAGCCATAGCCTGATGATATACTTTTTGTCTGCACAGATATGTGCCATTTCAGTGATGTAATATAATTGTCGATTGAAGACTAAAGTTAATGGCTGTGTTACTATATTTACTGTGGTCAAGTTCGTTTGAGGTTGACAGGGTAGTTGTGTCAGCTTCCTGTTTATCACAGGCGTGGATCTCATGAGAACAGTGTTGGCTTTGACTTCACCAACCAGTTTTGTCTGGTCAGTGAGGTAGTTGATACAAAACAAAAAGGATTAATGATGGCTAGATGTTTTCCATATATTTTTAATATATTGTTTTTTTCCTTGTGTACTCTAAATGTTTCTTTGATAGGTAGGCTATGTATATTTATTCACCATAATGTTGTTACCCAAAGTTAATTTATCAGATATTCAAAAATGTAGATAATTCAGTACTGATAATGCAATAATTTTTCAGCAAATGTCTTGAAATGACTAAAAACGTATTCCAATAATACTGCATATTGTCTTATGTTCATGCCATCAAACATTTTGTAAGACAAGGTGTCACTTTTTCCAAGTTGTGGACATCTCATTTGACGCACTTAGGCGCCTTCACGAAAAATGTTTTGTGGGTGGCAGTCTTGTCATGTCCCTTTTAGCCAATGTAACTAGTCAGTCAGGATCAAAGTTCAGCTACCTCTCTTCAAACTTTCAGTATGGTTATGTAACAGACTCTTTAAAATCAAAGGAATTGGCTAATGTAGACTTGCTGTACACTCTGTCCTCAGGGTGGGAGGTGAGAAAGTTCTCCTGCTGTCTGCAGCAGCCTGGGGGGCTATGACAGCCTTTACCCCAGTCCTGGCCCACTTCTGCTCCCAGCCAATCTTCTCCATGACACTGGCTCGCTTCCTCATGGGCCTGCTGCAAGGTGAGTTGGGCAGCTTTTCAATAAGTCTGCCACATGACTCACATGAAAAGTCAATGATGAACATTCTTCAGGGGAGAGACAACAAAGGCTGCGTGAGTCACTGCATAAAACATTAGTCACATTAGTCATTTTTTATATGTCAACTCTGTTGAGATTTGCTTGATCCTGTTTGATCCTGTTGCTTTTATGCAAAGCCTATTGTATCCCTTTTGGTTAAAGTACAGCTTGTTTGCATTATCGTTTGCCTTTTGGCAAGGCTCCCAAGGGCTCTCACTTAAAACGACTTTCACCAATCTCTGTTTCCTTTAATCTTCCTTTAAATTTAGCTAACTCTTCATTTTTCTTTGTTGTTCTACCTACTGCCTCTCTAGGAGTTCACTACCCGTCTCTGGCTAGTCTGTGCTCTCAGAAGGTAGTGGAAAGTGAGAGAGGTTTCCTCATGAGCACAGTTGGTAGTGGCTCTTACTTGGGGTGAGTCGTGCTCTAACTGCAACAGAACCTTTTTTTAGCTACTATGCAGCATGAGTCCATAGAATGTCTTATTCATAGGATTTTCTGTAGCAAAGTATGTGTATGGCACAGTAATTTGGTGTCCATTTCACTCACACAACCAGTTCCAACACCTCTTGCTGTTTAAAAATGTCATCTATTTTAACAGGTATGTTAAGATATATCGGTACTGTTGCTGTAATTGCCTGATATTTCATTGTTTTGGTTGTGAAAGAAGAGGGCAGATGATATATTTTCATTACCTCAACAGAATGAACATAGTGGGCACTCTTGGATGAGCTGCAACTTGAAACTACTCTCAAATACATTTAGCTAAAATCCCCTTGCTGGTTCAGGTAGAACTAGTAGAAACTCAGCTCATCTTCTCATATTCTGTACCTTGGTCACTTTGGCACTTGGTGATTTTGCTTTTATTGAAAACATAATATAATAGGGCATTTTTTTTCCCAGCACGCTGGTGATTGGAGGGGCTGGCTCCCTCATGTTGGACCTGTATGGCTGGGAGAGTGTGTTCTACGTGTCTGGTCTGCTCTCGGTCCTGTGGGCGTACTGCATGTGGAAGTATCTACTCAAAGGGGAAGGTAAGGATGACTGTGCCTGGTATTTCCATTGCATGCTGCTATTTTGTTACTCCGTTTTTGTTTCATTACAGTGAAAGTGTGTTCATGTCCATCTGTGTTTTCAGGCCCCATCATCACTCTTGAGTCCCTGGGAAGTGGTGGGCCCCAATCCAAATTGTCCAAGAGACACTGGCTGCGCCTCTTCAAACAACCTGCTGTCTGGTGAGATAAAGATTAGTGACCGAAGGGGTTTTGCATGCGTGCGTGTGTTTTTGTATACTCATCAACCCATGTCCTTAGGTTTATGTTTGTGCCTGTGGTTATGTAAATAGGTGTAGCTATATGTTTGCCTGTGAACTTCCATTGTGGGTGTGTATAGACTATAATTAGATGCAACCTTTATCAGTACCAGACTAGAGTGAAAGGCCTAGTCTCTGGTCAGCTCAGCTATCTGGTAGTGTCTTGAATAATTAGCTCTTTTCATTTCCTCTTTATCTGTCTCAATGGCCTAGTTAAGGTAATAGCCATGAAATCTGCCCTGTTTTCAATGACAGGAAGCATCTCAGTGGATTTGTTCATAGCTCAACCACACCTTAACAGTCAAATAACCAAGAGACCGATGTAATGGTAATAATGACTCAATGTTTGGATGATAACCTAACATGAACTTGTTTAAATGTATTCAATGGCTTGCCACTCTCAATCAGATACTACTTTAATTAACACAGATGCGACTTACAAAGAAAAACAGTGTCACACTCAACTGTCACTTGCACAGATACAGTATTATTGACTTGAATACGACTCCACTCGAAGCAAAAGACACTAATAAGTGACTTTAATTATAACGTGACAGTAAAAATGTATAAATAATGTTGCCCTATTTTTTTTTTTTTTGTCTGAACAGTGCTGTGATCATTACACACCTTTGCACAGCAAGCACCTTCTTCACCCTTTTGTCATGGCTGCCAACGTTCTTCAAGGACACTTTCCCTGATGCCAAGGTAACTTTAGTTTCCCCTTCATCATCCCCCACCTTGCTTTAGAGAAGGAAACAAAGTTATGATGCTGCATTTGACCTCGCTGCTGAAGGGGTAGACATGATAAGATAAGAAAAGATAGAGCTTCATAAACCGCTTGGGGTAATTAGGTTGTCGCATCAGCAGAGAATTGTCAGGCGAAAGAAGAAGAGAGTAGAAGATAATGCAACTAACTAAGTAAAAAGATAACATAATAAATAATAATAAATGTGCAATATGGATCGTGGCTGTTAGTCTGAAGAGCTATGTAAATATGCTTAAAAATTACTGTACACTTAAACATGTTTTATGAGCTGTAAACTAAATTATATGACTGTACTATGATAAAACACATAAGTCCTGGTGTTAATATTGACACCAAATTTATAAAAATCGGCATTTAATGGATTGAAAATGGCTCAACACGCCATCTGCTGTTTTAAATCAGCCTGAGCCTTGCAAGGCCAAGGCTGACATAGAGTCGACCGTTTTGGGGTTACTCTACGTCATGAAATTTATATAAAACGAAGAGCTCCTGCCTCACACATCCACACACCCAGGATTAGCAAATAATACAGTAATAAATAAATGTCAAAATTTAGCAGATTGAAGTGAAGTGGCACAGTAATAATTTTTCGCATGTGTAGCCTAAAGTAAGAAAAACTATAAAATAATCCCAACTCCAAGTGAACCTAACACTTGTCTGATGTTGATGTTAAATGAATTACAATCAAGAACATTGTGTCTTCCTTTCAGGGTTGGGTGTTCAATGTCATTCCCTGGTTGGTGGCCATCCCCTCCTCTCTCTTTAGTGGCTGTCTATCTGACCACCTCATCAGTCAAGGTAGGACAGATAACCCTCACTTTGCACGCCCTGGGGACAGCTGAATAGATGGCCGAGCTAATTTTAAATGCAGTTTAGAGATTATTGATAAAAGAGCTTTTGCACTGTTGCCTGTCCTCATTTCTGTCTCATTTCCCACCAGGTTTCGATACAGCCACTGTGAGGAAGTTCATGCAGGTAAAGTATAGTCTTCTCAACAAATGCTGTTTCTGCGTATAAGAGCTAGTTAATCTGCTGTCTTGTTGTTCATGATTATGTGTCCTTGTCTTCATTGTCCTGCGGCAATTATGAAAAAACAAAATCCTCTAATATCTGTCCCTTTTGGCCTCTCCTGGCAGTTTTTCTCTATGGGTGTATCCAGTGTGTTTACCCTCCTGCTATGTGGTACCACCACCTTCTCCTGGGCTGTTGCTTTCGTGTCTGCCACCATGGGTCTCACCACCTTCAGCCACAGGTACTGGTGCCACTTCTCCAGGTCCTCACTGAGACCACAGTAACAATTATGCCAAAATTCTTTTCTTAGACTTTTCATTAGCTTTCAATACTTCCTGGGGCCTGTAACTGTTATGGATGAAATGCCTCCAGTTTACTACATTTCTCATTCACTAGTGCAATGCTTTTGTATATTAGAACACAGCAGGTCAAGGTCAATACCACATTTGTCCTCTTCAAGAATTGCCAATTTGGGGTCTGCAGGGTTTTGTTACCACTGTTTTTAAACGATATACCAGTGCCAGCTCAACTGCAAAACCAAACCAAGTCATTATCAATTTTTTAGATGATAATGACTGCTTACCTTAATAAAAAACATGGATGATTGAAACATTTACCCACATAGTGTTTACCAGCTAGTTGAACGGTGTGACCAAAATTTCCCTATTTTTATGCACAAATAAAACAGGAAATGTGTCTTAATCCAATAGGAATTCACAATCACAAAATTAGACGGGTCACATTGTACAAATAGTTGGAAGTTGATGTGGACTTTAGTCTTCTTGGAAAGCATATATTGATTTTGTATGAAACATAGTTCTGCAGTGTATAAATTCTCTGTAGGTTACACTCTTCTATAGCAAGCAACCAGATCTTAGTTTTCTGTTTCTGTTTTACAAAGTGTAATGCAGGATGATACAGTGATACTATGTCATACTGATTATAAAAAAAACAAATAAATAAATAAGACATTAAAAAAACTGATACAGTGCAACATTGTTGGTGAGCTATAATTTCTGAAAAGTGAGACAACAAAGTAAAACTTTATTGTATCATAAATCATTACTTGAACATTTTATTGAACTGGGACACTGTAGGCTGTAGGTTTTCAAGGATGTAGGCGGGTTCTACATCCTGGTCACCTCTCACCAATGGATGTTATATAATATAGAGTATAGTTACTAGTAGTGTAATTTACACAATCTATTTTAAAATAGATTACATTTAATGTTGCTTTGTTTAAATGTATCTATAACAGCAGGTCAGGACCAAAACAAGGTTCAGAGTTTGCTCTTTTTACAACAGTGGCAGTCTCGAAAATACACAAAATACACAGTCGATGATAGCAGACTGAGATAGAGTGTAAACTAAGATACTTTTTACTCGACACATATATTTCTATATTTTTCCTTTGCTTTCATTCAGTTTGTCTTTTTATGGCTGACATCTGTCTAGTTACTGGTTTCACTGTGAGGCAATTCAGAAGGCAGAAAAGATAGGGAGCCTGTTTAGTGCCTTATCTGAACAGAAAATGACGTGATCTTTCTCTCACAGTGGTGTATCTGTAAATGTCCAGGACCTGGCTCCTTCCTGCGCTGGGGCTTTGTTTGGTATGTTAAAAATGTTTTGGGTTTTTTAGCTTTCAGATGCTTTTTTAGAAATTCATCACAAATGCATCATATGCAGAGTTTTTTTTCTTACAGTCTATCTTGACAAAATATATTTTCTACCTTATTTAAAATTTAAATTCTGAATTCCGTGTGTTAAATTCTGCATGTACAAAATTAAATGTGTATCTGCTTTTGCTTCAGGTGTTATGAATACGTGTGGTGCTTTCTCAGGTGAGTATCTCTATTTTGAGGGAGAAAATGTTGAGAACACAAACATCTGAATCTGATGAATCTTTCACTAACAGCCAAATTATTGTTTTAGCCTTTCATTAACTATTGAGTGAAATAATTCATCATGTTTTTGAAGTCAAAAGTTTTGCCTGTGTGTCTCCTGTCAGTCAAGTTGTCTCCTGTGTGTGCCATGCATATTTCATCATGGCATCATAATAGAGTTTGTGTCAGATGAATAATAGAGGGAACAGAAGATGACAGAGGTCCTGTGAGGGACTTGTAATGGGCTTTGACATTTTTCTGTAGTTATTCGTGCAGTTTACTGGGAACACAGTATGAACTATCACATGGAGGATATTATGTGCTTTGTTTTCACTCATATCTATGCACAGGTTTCTGGTAATGTGCTGTTCACACTGACGGTATTAGTGTCTGTCCATGTGCAGGGGTCCTGATGGTGTATTTCTCGGGGTATCTGATTGAGACCACAGGCTCGTGGGCGACGGTCTTTGCCCTCATCACAATGGTAAACCTCTTGGGCCTCTGCACCTTCTTGGCCTTCGCTGAGGCCCGCCGTGTCGACATTGACTCGGCCAAGGCCCGCTACCATAACATCCATATATAATCATCAAACTCCAGGGAACATTCAGAGGGACCAGAATGCTTTGCCCAAGGGCGATGGGACCTTGGACAACCAGCAGCAACTATAAAACCCACAGCAGAGTACTAGCCATGGAATGGGAACTATCATATTTATTAAACCCATGTACAATCTCTGGAGAATTTTGATTGGCTCCGTGTCTGGTTTCAGCAGTATCACAATAGTTGCCTAAGTATACAGGTGAGCCTAAATATCTTACTGAAATCTTATTGAACGGCGGCCTTGACAGAAAACAGCACAACACAGCTGTATGAAGGGATGCACTGTTAGACTAGGGAGGAAATGGACAGGTTAAGATTACTGAAAGCATGCCTACAGCACCTCCATGTCTTTGCCCGCTTAACTCATGGTTGTTAAACAGCTGTTGGACTATTGTTTACGTTTCTGATTTGTTAAAGTGTAATTTATTCTCCGCCAGTCAGAATGTGTTACAATTAGAAACAGTGCAGGCGTTGAAATTGTTATCCCACTCCCTCACAGCTTAAACATCCCGTGTGTGTGAATGTGTGTGTGTGTGAATGTGTGTGTGTGAATGTGTGTGTGTATAAGCAGCCATAAGAGTGATGGATGTGTTAGTCTCATGAGTTCTCTGACAGTTGTGACAGACCAAGATGGTGTGTTCTTACCCTGAGGGGAGAGGGGGAGTGGTGTGGGCACATCTGGGGAAGGCAGGGAGAGTTGAAGCTGTCACACCTGTGGGGTTTTATTAGTAGGTGAGCACTCTGCCCCCCCCCCATCAACAGAACGGTCTGAGTGACACCTCATTACTTAGTGACTAATTACTTGGCAGCCATTCTAATGTCCTGTACAATTTACCTTCTGTAGTCCCCATCTCCATGGTTACGAGTTTATCATTTTCTCATTTTGCTTCACTTTTTTGGGCTCAGGTGCGGAGAGGGACTCTTTCATGTCATGGGCCTTTCACAGAAAGTATTCTCTCAATGTGTCTGTTTGTGTACAATTTAGACCAAAGGTTATTAATTACAATTTACTTTACTGAAATGATGGCATGAAAGACAAATACCTCACTTAATTATTTTGATTACATATATATTTATATGGCTAATTGTATTGTCAATTATAAAGGTTTTGTAGAGAAATAAAATACTTTAGGTGCGTGATTGCTTCAAGAGTTGGCGAAGACCTAAAACTTTTATAAGTTGTTAGAAATGTAAGGCAGTATGCTCAACTTGGTCCTGAGACTTTCATAATTGTTTCTCGACTGCCTTGATCTTTAGAGTTAGAAAGAGTTGTGAAACGGTTATCTATATTATGTAGAACACCACACAGGCAGATGAGGAGAACAAGCCGACATGTTTTTTTTAAAATCCACCCTGATTATTGCACTTACTTAATCATTGTCTAGACAGGAAGTGACCTCACTACTGCGAGGGAGTGTGCTAGGTTAGAATGAAGCCCATTCAGCTTAGAAGTCAGTCTGAACTCTGCCCCAGTTAGAGTATTTTAAACCTCCCCTCTGCTTCATGTACACGTGCTGATGTGAATGTTATAGGACAGCAGAGGGTATTAGACTACTGTCTTGCATGCATGTTTATATACATACATCTGTGTGGCTGAGGGACTGGTGACTAGTCAGATGAAACGTGTTATTACTACAAAGCACCATAGACGGGCTGAAATGTCAGATGAAACTATAGAATGACTTTTACTTTGATCATGCACTGCACTTCTTACATCATGCACTTCTTAGTTTAGGTAGCATAATTAAGAAATTCTGTTTTACTTTTGGAAGATGTCACCAAATGCCAATTTAGATGCCTATCTGTATTCAGTAGGTCTATGCATTTATTATTTTTGTGCCTAATGCTATGAGAGAATTGCAAGATTGATACTGTATGTGTACATCCCCACATCTGCCCCCTCTCCATGTGATTTAAGGTCCTTCTTTGTCACTAAGGTATTAAGTGCGGCGGGAACAAAGGCAAAATGATTTCTTGGGTTTCAACGGACAGAAGTGTACTTGCTTGAATGTTTTGTCCATGTAGTTAGGTTTGGTCCATGAAAAATTACATTCCTTACGTTGTCATGGTTGGAAACAAAGGTGGAATATTATTCTTATCAGAACTTGCTCAAGCCTGGCTTTTAGGTCTCTGGGTAGGCAGCTGCATTACTTGAAGTAATGTTTGAGTCTTTTAAGAGTATGGACATAAAGCAAACATTTATTTGTGTTCGGGTGTTACTTTTATGCATAAAACAAATGACTATATAGAATTACTCTTGAGTATACGTGAATTTGAAGACACCTTACCTGATATACCGTAGCCACCAGATAATAGTGTAAACCTGTACATACTCGTTGCAATGAACATACACAAAATGTAAGCCTAAACAGTAATAGTAATAGACCAAGGTACTGAAAACCCACTGTACAAAATGATCAATCCTGCTCAGTTTAACATGTTAGCAGCCCATACAGTATGTGCATTCTTTGTCAAACACCCCGCATTCACCCCACAGTTTGACCGCCTTCGCAGCTGTGCATTGCTTAATACTGCCTTCATTGCTTGTCTTTTTTCTGTTATGTGGTGTATTGACATGCTGCCTAGTTTACACACATGTACGTGGTGTATGTATGGAGTTCAGTTCACCAACATGTGTTAGAGTCTAGGCTCTTGGAAGCATTCTGACAAATAATTTTTGATAACATGTAAGATATGTATGATAAAAAAAAAAGGTAATGGAAAGATTAATGCAGTATTGTATTGCTTCTATTCTAAGCATATTTTATTGAACTTTGAATAAAAATGTTATATTTTATCATCTGTGCTGTGTTTTTTCCATTACTTCCTCCACCTGGAGCATTGTGACTTAGTATGTATTTTCTCTGTAGTGCCACAGAGAGGCAGCACCGTACAAATAATGTGGGACGAGGAAAATGCCATCCAGCTTCAAATGTTAAGACAGTGTAGCCACATTTTCTGTGATGTGGAATATACAGTAGGCCTTCTGCACGACTACAGTGATGATCTCTTTTTTTTTTTTTAACCTTTCACCGAGATGACCTCTGTTTCCAACCAACTTTTCAAATTTTTCTTGACTAATTTACTTGCACTACTTTACATCATGTAAAGTATAAGATTCATCATACACTAAAATTAGCACTAGACACAGGTTAACTACGTAAAAAATGAACAAAGATTGCCCACAGTGACACAGAGACCAATTTGTTTATATATTTTTGGATGGTTATGTGTTTGGTTCAGTTGTTAGACCGGTTCAGCTGTTAGACCGGTTCTAGTGTAGGTCTGTCCTGTTCACACTAGTGGCTCTCTTCAGGTCCAGATCCCCAGCCCAGGCCAGCAGGACGTATGGGGTGGCACCATATGGCAGGATGCTGTGTGCCATGTTGGCTAGCTGGCACTGCCCACGTGTGAACGGCCAGACGCTAGTCAACCCAACCCACTCCCTCTCATGGGACTTAGCGGCTCAGGTTACCATGGAGACGGATGGCTTATAGCTGCCGCATGGCAATGAAAAGAAAGGGAGGGGTCACCAGTGACTGAAACTAACAAGTCTTTTAGAAGTCAGTATTGGAGTGGATAAGCAATGAATCCAGCTTTTTAAATATATCTAAAACAGCCATACTGTTAAAGATGCTCTACGTGATTTTTGTATAATTTCAGCCTATAGAGCTCCGGTAGTTGACGTCACGCAATCCCGGCATTCAACAGTCGAAATGAAAACACCGCCATATTGGCAGGAAAGCAATTGCTTCATTCAATTCAATTCATTCACACAGTGTTGATGTAGTTAACTCTTGATAAATCCAAGATACAGACTGAAGTGACACTTACCCTTCCTGTGATGAAAAAAACTATTTTTAGCCGGTAGACCCCAAAGCTGAATGTTCATCACAAATCCAGATTTCGTCCATTTGCACCCCTCCAGGCTTTTGTAGACTCTCCAGAGTAGGACGCGGGAAAGTTAATCAGGTAATTGTAGATGTCTGGATACTGCCGGTCTGGAACGTTGTCTGTTCCGGCTGTTTCAATACTTGTGAAAAGCACCCAGGGGCATTATAGAGGTCAGTAATGTTAATCTATCAAGTTTTGCAATATAGTGTTCAATGTCTTTGGAATTAAAACGTGCAGTGAACTCTGACGGCTTGAAATGTTTTCATTTTTGAAAACCCCCAATTCACTTTTGCTCACGCTTTTCCTGCCAACATGGCAGTGTAAACAAAATGATTCACGTGACACCCGGAGCTCTATAGTTGTTAAGAGTGGTGCTATTCAGCAGTGGCAGTCCCCGTTGCAGTTAGTGCTTGTCAGTGCGTGTGGAGTCAACGGACTGACCTGGGTCCGCCCTGCAACAACAACGCACCAATGCATTCAGGTGACGGCTGTCAATCAAGTCACGGACACGTGAGTCGACAGCTCGGGGGAAAATGGCTACCTAAATCTTGCGCTGTTAAACTAGAGATTCTTTTGCAGAATGAGGTAAAACTGGGATTCAGTTTCATGCTGCAGATTTTAGTAAGAACTATACTTTGACAATCCGAGACCAAAACGAGAGTTTTTAAAAAATAAGGACGTATCCGACATCTTTAAAGTAAGGTTTTTGTTTTCATTCGTTTGGAGGGAAAAATTGGGATATTTCTGGGGACAGGTGGAGCCAGGGACTGTCCCCGGAAAATGAGGACGTCTGGTCACACTACGTTAAAGTAGGTGGTCAGTCACTTATATGAGTGTTCTCACTGATAGGAAATGGTGTTGTAAAAGCACTACGAGACATAATCATGATGAGTGGCCTACTATTTAATTAGCTGAGATATAACACTGTAAGGATAGAGTAGAGGAGAAGGGAGGAGAGCCTCCCCCATCTTGTCGGCTGGATGAGGCTAGCAGAGCAACCCAGTAAAGCAGGACCCATCAGAGAGCCAGAGATACATGTAAATGAAATAGCCCCATTAATTAGTAATTAACATCAAGTTAATGACATTTCACTGTGTCGCCATCTCATCCTATGTCCTTCCACTGTGGTGGAGGGCTGTCTCCCTGGTCCCTGATCCGAATGCTAATTAGTGCATCGCTAAAAGAAGGACTGCCATATAGGGCTAACTAATGATATAAAGGCCCAGTTTAAGACTGCCCATTGTGTGGGGAGGATTAATCACTTTGTAGTAATAGATCAGGAGGCTTTATAACTCCACCGCTCCTTGGAGGGCTGTTGTATTGAGGGCCATTGACAGGTTTTATGTGCTAATTGCATTGCGCCTGTTAGCCCAATGTTGCATTGTCCCTAATGACTCCCAACTAATTTTAAACATTCTCCTAGTTAGTAAGAAGAAATGTCATTTTTAAAATGTATAAAAGCAGGATTTTCTGTAAGAAAGCATAACATCTTATTTTGGTTTGTTTCTATGTTATTGTATTACAAAAAATGTCTTGCTGCTCTGTTTGATTGTGTTAAGGAGCCTTGGAGTGGATAGTCTCATCTGTTTTGGGACTCCTCCTGTGCCTAAATCAGCCAACTGCCAGCGGTAATTTGCTTGATTTGACTGCAGTCAGGGATGTTGTCTCTGGTTCTCTGTGAAGGCAGATGAAACATGAAGTTTACACTCTGAACGCAGCGGTGTCCTTGGAACGGACAAGAATGATAACCCTAAACTACAGGATTTATATTCAGATGTTGACGTGTCAGGTTATGCCCTGCAATGCTAAGCCATGCTCTATGCCTGTGACAATTCTTTCAGTCTCCGTGACAGGTTTCTCTACTGTTTTACTCCTCCTATCTACATCTATCTGTCTCCCTTTTCTCTCCTCTCTCTCTTTTCTCCTTTCTGTTGCCGTCTTTCCTTTTCTCTTCCTTTCTTCCGGAGCTTTTTCTGATATATAATTGACCCCTCAAAGGGATTCCCTGAACACACTGTTCATTAACACACACACACACACACACGCACACGCATTCGCACGCACATGCGCACACGCACACGCACACACACATATGCACACACGCACACACACACACGCACACACTGCCAAATATGTTGATTTCTGTCAATTAAACTCCATCAGCTGTTTGCCTCCTGCTAGACATATGGCCTCTGTTAAATCTAAAGAGCAAATGGAGTAGGCATTGAGAGGGGCATCATTTTAATGGAACCCTGCGGGACAGGACCCACA
>OMKK01029412.1:0-13827 GCA_900302305.1 Polymixia japonica
TCAGCTCGTCACCAAGCTCTAAGCCTGACTCATTCATTTGAATCAGGTGTGTTGGAGCAAGGAAACATCTAAAACATGCAGGGCAGCGGTTCCCCAGGACCAGGATTGAGAAACACTGCTCTAGTCCGTATAACAAAACAGTGAATTAGGGAAATTGTATAAGAGATAGTCAAGGGAAACCCAACGTGAAAATCACAATATTTAATAGGTCAAAACAAACTCTTAAACACAACTCACCTCACTATCAACTGAGGCTTCTGCTTCCCCCTAATGGCCTTGTATACACTGCTGTCATTACATCTATGTAGTAAACCAGCATCATCTTGTGGCCCAAATATAAATTACAGCTTTTTAAATTTTGCCTGCACCTTAGGCATCCATTTTTAATTTTTTAATTTTAATAATTAGTAATAAATGATTACATGTCCACCAAAAATTTGTTAGAAAACAGATCTTTATTATGCATCAATTACTCTTAAATGAAATATTTGAAAGAAAATAAATGAAAGAAACTGGTACAAAGACACTCTTCCTCCTTCCAAATGCACCCATCCTCTTATATATACATATAATTACACACAACAAACAATCTTTAAAGTCTGTGAAAAATGAAAGTTTGGAGCGACAGAGCTAACAGACACACACATGGAAAAGTAAGATGATGTAAACTGGGACAGCAATCAGAAATTATGTCTTCACTGCTGTATCTCTGGATTTGTAGATCACTCCTCTGCTTTTCAGCTCTCTCACCACGCCTGGAGGAAGGAGATGAAAAGGAGACATGTCAGTTAGAGCACAGTGTACAGTTAAGGCTGCATGACAACAGGACAGCAAATTAATCAAGACTTTCATTCAAAATGGGCACTTTTTAGAGTTAAAGTGGCAATCTCGAAGATCTCTGTTTCGTTCTCTTTGGCGGCACCTATGGTGAACAGTGGTAATTGCAGGTGTGTTTTTGGACCTCACTTCAAAGGGAAAACACATTGAGCAAATTTGAATGCATGGCAGGAAAGTTGCTGCAGACACCTGGTTCTTAATACTCATAATATTGCCAATACAAGGGCTTTCATCAGTGGGCCATAGGCTTAATCCCCATTGTGTTACCTCATTTGGCGATAGAAAGTGACTTAACAGACATTTATTTAAATTAAAATCTTTGGAGATCTTTGAGTTTGCCACTTTAAGCATGAGAGAGTTAAAGAGTAGCAACATAGCTAGCTTACCCGGAGGTAGTCGTCCTGTCACTGTTACAGCATATACACCTGGCTTGAAGTTGCCTGTGGGGCAGGACACAAATGTTGATGAAAATGTTGTGACTTGGTAAAACAACACTGACACTTTCAGGTCTACTGTACAATCATCAACTGTTCAAGTAGGGCTGGATCACAAATCGTGACTTTTTGCAATGTTGTTTAGGAGTTCTGACCAAAAACAAAGATAGGGCCACATTGGGTTCGTACACTCAATGTAATACTGCTGATCAGTGGGGGTTTTCTGTATACTAAGTTTAAAGGCTGCTTGATAAGCAAATTCTCCCCCAATATAAGTACATTTGAAAATGCTAACATGTTAGCTTTCAAATTTGCTGGATTTGAATAAATAAACATCAATATAATACTATCCAATAAATTGTCAAATAAAAAACTACCAATACTGTGGTGCAACACAGGCCAAAATTAACCAATCATTGAAAACATTTTGATGGTACCACCAGGGCAGGAAACTAACTTTTTTGTCTACTGGCCACAGTGGCTGGTGGACTCCAAAATCTACCAGCCACTTGTACTGTTACCAGCCAAATTGATTTTTTACAATACAAAATAACTGTCAAACAGTGGTTGGTTATTGGAAATTTACCAGCCACAGCTAAAGATTTACCAGCATTCGGCTGGTGTTAATTTCCCACCCTGGTAACCACACACTGCTGTTTGGAATTTGGTATAGTTTTGAATATAGTCTGGTGAAAATGTCATGCAGCATATGGATATCTTTTAAGTATTGCAAACATTTACCAAACAGAAGGTATTAACTGTCTCAGTTAAGTACAGTAGGCAGGGAAAATAGTTTGATATTGTTCTCAACTGTACCTTGACATATTGTCCATTAAGTGACTATTAAGGATTTAGGCAAACAATTATAAGCCTATTAGCATGACACTCACACACATATATTCATATTTATTGTCAACATTATGCAGGTATTAAACAAGAATGCTTACCAATTCTCTGCCATTTAGCCACCCAACTGTCCTCAGGACTCATCATGGCTATGACCCTGTGGATATACAATATGGGTTAATACACAATAGGTGGCATTCTAAATTCATAATGTGTGTGAAAACAAATTTGAATTGTTACCCATCAAAAGAGGAACTTGTGCACTCATAAACCATCTCTCTGTTTCCCTTCATCTGAAGATATGATTCACAGTTGTCACAGCCATCATATTCAAATTGGTCAATGGTCTGATGAAGAAAGACATAGGATATTAAATATTCACGATAGGTTAGATTGCCACATAAGCAGGAAAAGGAACTTAATGAAAGACGGAAATCCAAATTAGTTGCGATTCCTGCATAGTCCTGACAGGACATATATTCCTGACAGGACAATTCAAAAGTTATTATACAGGGTGGATAAGACAGGTATGTGGTTTCCAATCAGTGTGAAAATAGTAGTTAAAGATGTACTTTTTAAATAATTATTAAAGTAACATTCTCAAAAGAAGGACGCTATTAATGTGTAGTTAAGTGTGTTGTAGCCATTTCCAGGGAAAGTGGGTTTTAGAAGTAAAAAATAAAATCATCTACGAAGATGGCATTTAGATGTCAGATTAATTTGAGTACCTTGCACATTTGAAGACAAAAGAAACAATAATAATGCATGCAAGTATATTGTTTTAAATTAAAAAATAAAGGCTTTAGCAATCATTCAGTGTGAGTACTATGCATCATAAAGTTGTTTATATATAATTGGAAAGCATAAAATGCAGCAACACGCTATTTTGAATACACATTAGTTACTTCGGGTATGCAATGACAAAATATCTCGCATATCTAGCGTTGTCATATAGTTAAAGCTAACTCATCAGCACAATGAACCAGCATTTCAGCAATATTTCAAATCAAGAACGAGAAAGGTTTCAAACAAAGCAAGTGGACAACTAACGCGTTAGCAGAAATGCTAACATGTAGCTACGTTACTCTCTCAATTTGAAATGTTACCTTCACAAGAGAGCATAGAAGACAAGCCCGCAAATGGCGAAGGTCTTTGGGAACAGTTTCCAATGCCATTATGTGAAGTCTGGGGTAACAATTTAATAATAATACGGTACTACAATACTGAAGTGATGTTGAACCCTGGTGATGATAGAACTACTGTAGTGGTTTCCTGGCGATTAGTTAACACGTCACTGTGCATGAGATGACCTAGGCAAAGGAGGACCACGGTATGCCCTGAGGTGCGCCTGTATCAAAACTCATGATGGTAATCTGATGGCAAGGCATTATGCGCCATCTACTGGGCAAAGGTTTGAGGTATGAGTGATTTTTAAAACAGCCTTTAGGACCTATTTGCCTGTCTGTCTGCATGCTCTTGAAAGAACTCAACTTTCTTTCTAACCTTGTAATAATCTAACCTAAATCCCTACTGTAAACCTGGACTGTGCCACTGAGTTGACCTCCTTCCCACCATCCAAGCCTATTTAAGTAGAAATGTGGGGTTGTGCATCTCTGTTGGCCACTAACCAAGCAAGGAATTATAACTCGATAGTTCTCTCAAAAATCACTGATATTCCAATAATATTTCTATGGAATGTTGTATTAAAGTTTAGTTTTGCTAAACTTAGTATCCTTCCATAGATTTTTTTCGTAAGACTTATATATGCACTTAATTTAGTTCACAATTAATTTGGCTTTTAATAATAACTTTGCACAAATCATAATATGGAGGAGTTTGCTTGGACTGAAATATTAATTAATTAATGTTTAAATATAAACATCTTATATTGGACTTCACAAAACTATTTCTCACCTACAAACTTTTAATCAGTGTATTTGGTTTTAAACACCTTCCCTCTAGGCCTTGTGTAACTGAATTGGACATGCATGATAATGCACAGAACCACATTATGACTACCGTTTATAGTAATTATCAGACTTCGCTGCCAGACATTGAAATGCGTTTGTAGATAGATAGATAGATAGATAGATAGATAGATAGATAGAATTTTTAGGACGCCGTCGAAAACCAGATGCTTCATCTCAACTGAATAAACAAAACATTTCGACTGAATAAATAAACAGCTTCAGACAGGTTTAGAGAGCATACTTGGGCTGATGGGTTTTTCAATTCTATAAACCCTCGAGCAAAAAATATGGAATTTAAAAACTCATCTCCAACGGTTCAGGAACGTCCAACGGTTCTGAAAACTTGAGAAGGTAGAGTTCGGATCAAGGTGCGATGAATTGTTTATAAATCACATGATGCCAATGGCAAAAGAAAATATAAATGTTAGTTTTAAGTAATTTAACGTTGTGTTAACTAGGGGGCTATTAGCAATTATAGAGTTACTATTCAAGTGTTGGTTAGCTAACTTCACTCACCGGTATCTGCATATTACCTAGCTAACAAACGCTAACGTTTGCGAGTTTAATTTAGCAGGCGGCACATAATGTAGTGTAGTATAATAATGTGACACTTTGTACACTGTTGTTGTTTCTGTTACAGATAAAATGGATGTTGACGAAACTTTACTCTTAAACACCATAAACCCCAACAACTTTCCTGCGAAGCTGTGGCGGTTAGTGAACGACCCCAGCAGCGGGGCGGCCCGCTGGGACAGCGGCGGTGAAGGCCTGATCATACACCAAACACTGTTCGAGACGGACTTCCTTTGCCCAAACAAGAATACCGTTGAAAACGCGGAACTTTTCAAAACGACTAACTTCACCAGCTTCATTCGTCAGCTGAATCTCTACGGGTTTAAGAAGGTGGCTATTCCAGGTAACACAAATAAGGTCGGCGTTCGCAAGTATGCCACCGGGGAGACAGGGATACGACATCACTTTCACAACCCCAACTTCAAGCGAAACCACCCAGAACTTCTGGTGAATCTGAAGAGACTTACCACCGGCAACAAGGCCAAAATAGAAGCTGGCGTTACGGTGAACTGTCGACCCCCGATTCGTTGTCGTCGATCATTGGCAAATGGTGATAACGACAAGAAAGGTAAAACCGAGAAAATAGGTAATTTAATTGTAATCTATATAGTCAATTGCAATCTGCATACATCTGCTATGTAGGGAGCAAACGCAACATTTAGGGATGACAAGTGTCAGCAATCGAATTCAGTGGCAATGACGAATCTGACCAGTATCATGTATCTGTATCATGTATCATGTATTCTTTCCTCGCTTTCGTTTCCATAGGCGGTTCTTCGTTTCATGGACAGACACATCGGGCAACATCTGGTCCTTACCATACAAACAGGTCCCAGCCTATTAAGGAGTACAATCGGATTCCAATTCCACCGCGTGGGTGGATGATGGGTCATGGTGTTGCTCCCTCTCCTACAACGTTTTATACTGAACATGGTATCCCTGTATCCGTCATCCAGTGCTATCCTGGAGAAGCTTCGAGACCTACTACTGTGCATACTCAACAGGGTTTACAAGGTCTTTCAAACCCTGGGCAGAAATTAAACAATTGTATCCCTCATCATGCACAGTATCACACTGGCTTCTATTCCTCTGGTGAGCATGATGACAGTTAAACTGTTAGGTATACACTAACACAATATTTGACTTACTATTCAAGTACAACAGGACCCACTCATGACTGCCTTTTGTAAGCTCACATTTTGCTTTTGTTTCTTTTTCTATAAGTTTGTCAGTGCTGCTCCCCAGGCTCAGTGGCCTCAGATATTACAGGTAGCAGCCATCAAACAGCCTCATACTCTCACATGGACTTTTACCAGGTAGGTGAGGTGTGATTATGATTTAACACTGAAGTCAATGGTAAAGTATTCAATGCACAACTTTAGTTTAAATTCTGTATTTATGAATTCACTTTTGTAGCCAAGCTGTCCGGTGAGATTTCTATATCCTGGGAATGACAACCAGGATTCACATAATTGTGAAAAACCTGAGATGGAGAAAAGTGATATCAACTTGGACGCAGTCTTCCAGATTGTCGATGAATTGCAAGCTTGTCCTAACATTTGCATGGTTAAAGTTGGTACTCCAGAGAAGCAGGTCCCAGTGGCTGAGCGATCCACCATCTATAGCCCAACACTGCCAGTCTCTTTGCAGTCTGACACCTCAGTTGGTGGTGAGCCAGTAAAAGAGGGGCAGGATGAACCAATAGTTCCAGTTCCTGAGAAGATACGTCAAGATGCTCTCGATAACGTAAGCCTTTACCTTATACTGTATGTATATACAGTATATACATATACAGTATATACCTTCTATATGCATTCAGATTTTACCATTGTCAAAAGTATCAAACTTTGGAAAATTGGACACCATATTTGTGAAGGAAACACAATTGTATACTATTAATAATATATATGTATTAGCTCTCTCTTGTGTAACCATTTAATGGAAACAAATGGCATTGTATACTATGTTTTTCCCTGTACCCTGGCAAGGTGAGAAGTGATGAGGGAAAGGACATAGGTGTTGGATGTCGAGGCCAGCAAACCTCTACAGGATGTCAGTCCTGCCAAGAATCCCAGGAGTACAAGGAAGCAAACAAAATCTAAGTAAAGTAAAACATCAATTACATTTTTAATTACAAATTGACAGGTCATCAATCAAACATGTTTACTGATAATCCTTCATTGTGTGTTTTAGATCTCGTGATTGTTGAAGTAGAATGTAGCAAGGAGTCTTGATCCAGTCCAGGATGGCTGAAGTTCTCTAAAGTTCTCACAATTATTAGAGTTGTCTTATCTTCCCTTGTTCAGAGTTATTCAGAAGATAGTTTCAGCAACTTTTTAAAGATATTTGTTTGTTGATTGTTTATTGTGCCAAAGTTACTTAAATTCAATAACTTTTGCAGTTATGTTATTATTCTATATTTATGGTTAATAAGTTTCAACAAAACACATACAAACAAAATTATTTTAAATAACATAACAATATGTTATAATATAATACTTCTTAAGTATTATAATTAGTTATACCAAATATGAAAAATTTGAATATTGTAACACAATATTCCAAAGCTTTTTACCAAATTGAAATGTCTTTAAAGATATGTTATGTACAATGATTAAAATGTAACAGTTTAGGGAATGCATCTTGTTTCATTATTTTATAAGTACTGAAGCCAACAGGTGTACCGGGAGTTTTTGCAGGGTTTTCCACTAGAGAGAGCCCCGCCATCGCATTTCTTTCAGTGGCAGTGCTGGCTGCTCCGCCCTCGGTGACAGACAGTCAGCAGGTAGTTCAGACAGTCAATGAGATCCCAGGGGAGAGAGACTCCGGGAGGTAGACTTCGGGACGTTGGCATGGAACAGTGGGGTTTTTCAACTTATAAACTTTTGGCGAAGGCTATCAGAGTTTGGACGACTGTTATTCTGTAAATTTGTATCGTTCATACTCTAGGATCTTTTGGTAACTCGTTAGCAACTGATTCATTTTCCTCGGTGTCCTCAGGAGGATCGTATCAAATGTGTTATCGTCCGACACTGAACTTGGGGAAATACTTTTTGTAGCGTGGAAAGCGGCGAACATGTTTTGATGCAGAAAAACTGTAAAAAATAAAGTTGATGGGTCTTTTACAGAAATCACACGTGATTTCAGACCCTGATTAATGAACTAGTTATAGCCTGTGGAGTAAGGCAACGGTCCATTTGGGTTGGTTAATAATTAAATAGTCCGGTGGACGCCATTCACTAACTTTTTCGTGGATTATTTTTCGCAGTGGTTGTCACATGATACGGTTGTATTTGAAAACATGCCTTATAACATTGCGACTGCAACCTGTATTTCAACCTTTGAAGTTCAAGTCGTCGTTATTTTGTATTTTTTCTCGTGGATGACCTAATAGCCTCTGACTTGCTTTGGCAACCTGTTGTATTAGTCGCAAAATGTGAATGTAAACTACAGTGACTCTTTTACACTAATATTTACGGATCAGTCACGGATGAAGATCGATACATTGTTGCCAGGACCTGCCATGCTGGGATATGATACAACAGTTCAAGTTGCAAATGAGGACATTTTTTGTCTGTTTATCTCATGAATTGCTGAACTGTGTGAAACCAATGCACACATTAAGCTTTGACACTCTACCGTCTACCTTCATGGTGTATTTGTGCATGCAGTGTTCAGCCACCCACGTTAGTGACACTGGATAAAACTTAAGAATTTATTATTTATTTGCGGGGATATGCATTGAAAGGTGCATTTCTGCAACGCGTTTAAAGCCTTTAACATGTAAAAACGTATTTCACTACTGGATTTGCCTGACTTTTTTTTTTTTTAGGACTCTCACGCATGTTATCATGGCAGTCCGCGAACCTTAAAAGTTTGGATCGGACCTGTTAACGAATAGTTTGGACCGCTCAAGTCACCCAAGGCAGAGAGAAGAGGAACTGTGGGGACGTATTTTTCTTGTTCGGTGTCATCTCCGGTGGTTGCGAGCTTTGAGGTCCACAATGTGCCGGAGACCGCCGCTGCAGCCGAAGCAATGACTGTTCCCCAGCGGCGACTGGCCGGTCTCTGGCCGTGGCTGCTCATGGCGGCCCTGCAGGTGGTGTTGGGCCAGACGGGCCTGGAGCTGGCTGCAGCCGTGGAGTCCGAGCGCACGGCCCTCAGAGCTGTCATCAAGGTGACACTGAAGCATGAGCCAACGGGGAAGCCCATCACTCTGGAAGGGCTGTTCGTGGGAGGAAGCGCGGGTTACGCAGAGGGGAACCTAAGGCAGGTAGGTGTCATAAAGATGTTCAAATCCCTGGCGTAGACACACACACACACACACACATCACAGGGCCGCTGTGTTGTTCCTCAATAAGAGGCGTATCGCAGCCCATAGGCCACGGGGGTTTCATCAAATATACAGTATAGGCTATTAATTTGTAATTCAATGATGAAAACGCACCATCCCGTCTTTCAATGCGCCTGTCCAGGCCGTCACATTCCTCTGTGGAGTGACTCAGACGGCTGGCTCCACCTGCTTTTTTTTAATGGAACAAATAGTTTACACAGCATCTACTATCTGATAAAGCAAATAATGTGCAAACCATACGTGTTGCCATCAACTCCATCAAAAGAACCATACTGCAATAGTCCTGGCTTTAAGTACAGTATGCCATTATTCAGTACACTGCTTCCCTTCACGAGCAATACAAATTGCCATACTTCCCACTCAGCTTGTGATGACAGAATATCCAAATTCCTTCAACAATAGTGATGACATACATGTGTTATTGAGGTTAGTTTGTTTTCATTTATTTTTACTTTTCCCTGTCCTCCCTGCCAATAAAACAAGGGTTTGTGTATGGTTGCCAACTTCTCCGCCCAGAACTTTTCTTAGTTGCTTGCTTTGTAGTCCCCTAAACTATTAAGTGCATCCAATGCTCTCCCCAGTGTTTTGATATAAAGGCTTAGTTCAAGACTCCTAAACAACAAACTGAATCATGTATAGGCTTATACAAACCTATAATTTAAGCAAAAGCCGTTTTAACATTTTGAAAGAAAAAGAAACATGCCCTTGCTCTGCAAATGTGAAGTATGTGGCCTATTCAGTGTGCATATTTAGGATTGAGGAATGGATTAAGGTTGCTGGGACATAGGCCTAAAGCAAGGCTGTGTCAATTTATTTACCGTCTCCAAAGAGACAGGGGACGACAGATATGAGGTACTGTAGGATCTTGTCTCTCTTCACTCACCAGGTGTGGGAGGTTTTCTGAATGGCAAGCCAGATGCTGCCGTTTGCTATAATTGATAAGGATTTACATGGCCTCTCCACGGAGAAAGCCTAGTATTAGACATGGTGAAAAGCAAGTGCTGTTTACTTCTCAACTTAAAATTGATTAGCTTCAATGTGTGTGCGTGGGATGTTGATGTCCTGCTACTGATGCGCACAACAGTGCTTCTGATATCAAAGGCACTTCCAGCTTTCTGGGATTTCCAGCTTTGTTTTTGTTTTTTTTTTCTCCCATAGAAGTTTTTACAGTATTTTGTCAATAGCAGATAAGAGGGCTAAAATACAAATCCACTGTGAATAGAGCGTACACTTTCATGAAAGACAGTCAGATGAAGGCGACGTACGGGTACGCGAAAAGATTTTAGTCCTTTGTCACTGAGCTCTGTGCGAAAAGGAGGCACGAAGGAGAAAGTCTTGATCAGGGCTGCTGGAAGAGACGGCTGCCATGATTTCCCTGAAGGTGTGAGCTGAGGTGCAATCACTAACTAATGTTGTTCCCTCTATTATGGCCAGGATGGCGACAGCCTAATCCTACACTGATAAGATCCCTGCTTTCTCCTTTAGGTGGCCACAAATGCCTTTTGGGATTTTTTTTTTTGCCTCCCCGGGGAGATCATGTGAAGTTTTAGTGAATAGCGCAGAACTGTTAACTTTCCATAACTCAGACCGTTGATTGCGGTTCCCCCTGAATCTAAGGATGGGAAGGTTTAGTCGAGTCCTACTCCCTATTCCCAGTTCGTACCCACAGTGCACAGACGTGGGTGTTATGCGGGAGGATGCTCTTTGTTGCAGCCCAGGCCTGTCCCAACAGGTTCCCATTGCCTCGGCAAGCTGCTTTATGTTCCCGCTTTATGTTCCTGTCCTCCAGCGGATGGGGTGGGGGCTGGAGGTTGTAAAGGAGGTTGAGTTCTGTAGGTAGGTCTCTCCCTGTCTTACTCTCTCTTTCTCTCTCTTTCTCTCTTTCTCTTTCTCTTTAGCTTTCTGCTCCGTGTTGACAGTCCCGCACTCCTACATTAATGATATTAGTCACAAAACCATTGAAAGAGTTCAGTAGATGCACACCTGTTGTAAGGCTAAATTGTTTTCAGTAAGATACTTCAGTGCCCACTGGGGAAGAAAGGCCTTGAGACAGAAGCCCTAACATTTGAGAATTCAGCCATTAATCTGTCTCTTTCTTTTTTCTAGTATTCAGGCATGTCTGACTCGTAGATCCCCGGGCTACTCCGAACTTGACTCTTTCAACCGTGGTGGAGCATGACAGCCAGTTTTCATAACCCACAGTAATTACACCTCTTTGGCCACATTTGATCTTCCTAAGCATGTTGTCTCTCTTGGCCACAAGTTGTCTTGCTGCTCCATTAGCTTTGCCTGGCTTTCTGGGTTGATTGCTAGGAAAACAAGATCTGGCACGAGGAAGAAAAATGATGTTCCATTTGAGAAGGCTTCATTACATGTTTTTTTTTTTTTCTTTTGTATCATTACGTTGACTGTTATTTTTGGTCTACTGAAACAATCTAGAGAAATGTTTCCTCGCTGTTGGCAGTACTAGGCTTTAGAGAGCTGAAACACGTACTAGTCCTTTTACATACCATCAGTTTAAATCACTTTTGCTAACACGTCAGTAATACACAAACACAATCTCATGAAGATTCAGTACGTGATTGGG
This sequence comes from Polymixia japonica, assembly GCA_900302305.1. Lineage (NCBI taxonomy): Eukaryota > Metazoa > Chordata > Actinopteri > Polymixiiformes > Polymixiidae > Polymixia > Polymixia japonica. The sequence continues at coordinate 11,602 of OMKK01029412.1, forward strand.
TCAGGTGGAGTTCCCACTTTGACTTTTCTTCAGTGTATTCAGGTCAGCAGACTGTTGTTATGTCTCTCACTCTGATCTATTAAACTGTAATCTCTCTGGTAGAATGCCCTGTCCTCTGAATGAACAGGCTCACTGGAACACTCGCTGGGCTCTGGCCAGCACCATTGGGACAAATGCAAATGCTGAGGAATTTTGACTCTCTCCCTCTTCCAAAACAAAGCTTGCTGAGTGGCCAGAGGAGAAGTGAAAAGGCTTCTGGGATAGCTTTGAACTTGAGAGGATTGTCAACCGTCCTCTGGGCCTGGTGGAGAGGAGGAGTTGGTTACGCCTGCCACACCATTTGAAGTTAATCCTCCAATGGGCATTCTGCCCAATTAAAGGAAGCTAGATGTTTTGAAAAGCCCCAATTTCTGCTCAGTCCCTTTTGAATTCCTTTTTGCTTCTTCACTTTATATTTTTGGGGCATTTGTACCAGCGGAAGGTTGATTTGAACCTTTGTGAGCCCCCATGAAGACATCAGGTATATTTAAAGCTGCTATGAGCGATATTCTGCCAATACCAATAGTGAAGGGGAATTACAACAACAAGCCGTTACAGTTCAAAACAAGCTGGACTTTTCCCCTTTCCCCTGCAGCACCTCTCTGTCACTCCTCTCCCCTGTCCATCAAAAAACCTCATGCACTACAGGTGCCCAGATTCTTGGGAGGAGTTAAGGTATGAACCAGGCATTTTCAACTTGGTTTAGAAAAAAGTCAACACACTGGCCGACCTGAAGTGGCAGACATTTGTTGTGAAGATCATTGTTCATTGTTCACCACTGAACATTTGTATAGCAAACAGTGTTTTTATGTTATTTTAACATAAAATAACATACATTTTGCACATAGCAGCTTTAAGGCAGGCCCGGCAAGCGACAGAATGCTAGCTAACTCTGCACCACTTCCCATTCTTTTTTCTACCCTCTCAGTGTCCCACGAGATATCAAACGCTTTCTCCTCTCTTTGAGCCTAGAACAGTCCGAGGCCACTATCTGTGCGTCCTCTCGGGCTGGTCCAGCCACAGCTCTTCGGCACAGCCGTTAGGGAACAAGGGGCGGGAGGGCGGAGGGGGAGCCGAGGGAGAAGATCAAAGTGTGTCCAGTTCCGAACGTGAGCTGAGATGATTAAAAAAGGAGACTGTTTACACTGCACTTCCCATATGGGCCCCCTCCTCCCGCTCCCTCTAGATTTCCTGTCCATACTTCCTATCGCCCTGGATGAGATAACGGCCTCTCCAGGGCTCTTCAGCTCGTCACTGCTTTCTGCCATTGGTGGAGGGTGCTGCTGCTCCATTTCCACTGCATCACTCTCTGATATATGGCATAACACAGCTGGTTTCATTACTCAAGTGCATGCAGGTGCCTGTGATTTTTTGTGACTGTTGTTTTATGTTGGCCCTGTGAATGTAGTTGGAGCTGCAACGAACACTTTGATCGAGAACCAGCTTTTTATTGTGTTCAGGGCTTGTTAGATGGAGTAATAAGATGAAAGTTCTAGCAGTTTACATGTTATACATGGGCCAGCATTCACTCTAAGCATATCAATTAAGCTGTTTGAGTAGGGTTTGAATCTGGGGCATTCCTGTATAGTAACGTTTGACCACATTACACAGCTTTAACATAGTTTAAGCAGTGTAGTCATACTCTTATTTTGAAAGGAACAACACTGGAAAACCAGCTGAACTTCATAGTAGTGTTGATCAACTGACTCATCTTTGACAAATGCTTTTCTTAAAACGTAGTGCTTTAATCTGAATCACGTTTTTTTAGTTTCTTGGATGTTGGGAAAGCATCCTCTTGCCTGGAACCTGTGATGTCTGCTAGTAAGCAGAGACATTGGCAAACAGATTGCCTTTTTGTAGTCAGACCCCCTTGTCTCGTCGCATTACAGTTACAGCAACAACAAAGATACTCACAGTCTTTTTTGAATTCTGCTTAAAGGCTCCCTCAGCATTGAATGTGATCATGTCTGGCATGCAAACCTGTGCCATTTCTCCTGGTATGGGCACCATATGAGACCTCAACATAAACAACAGTATAATCATGTCTCCATCCTATCTGCCCCATGGCCACAGAGCAGTTATATAAAGATAGGAATTAAATAGCTGTAAGCTTACAATTTCCCCCAGCTTGGCCACAGCGCTTGGGAGAAGAATGCTGACTTTGCCACGATTTAACTGCTGTCTGTT
>OMKK01029413.1:0-15350 GCA_900302305.1 Polymixia japonica
GGAGAGAGCCCCAAACGCTAAAGTTATGAAAACTAATAACACTGTATGTTTATTATCACTCTCATAGCTCACGGTTAGCGTCAAACCTTTGGGTACTTCATTTATCATGGAAAAGAGGTGAAGGATTTGAAACATAGTGTGTCAGAGAGACAAGAGAGGGCTATGAGATGGGGGGGTGGAATTAAGAAGCAAGAAGAACCGCTACAGGAGACCGGGGAGGAAGTCGAGGTAAAAAAAGGCCAACATCCACATTAGAATCACAAAACACGTCCACGTGAGTTTACAAAATATCGGGGGCGCCTTCTCTTTTGATGAAATAGACTCATCACATCACGTAACTGCAGGATATTGTGTTCTTCATATTTTATACGCTTGCTCGTGTTGTGCCTGGAATGAGAACCAGACACCAAGGTGAAGGAGTATGACTGGAGTGTTTGAAGTATGCACAGCAGGTTGATGGTTACAGCCCCAACATAAGATTTTACAGGGAGTGGTTGGTGACCCTGAGGTCAGGTGGCTGGTGGCCTCTTGGTAAAGCCCCAACAATGACTTGCTGCAGGGCTCTGAACAATCTGACTCACAGTCTGGCTCCAGCAGAGGTTCACAGGGGACAGAGCTAGTGGGGAGGGAGATAGGGAGGTGAGAGGTGACAAGGGGAAGAGTGCTTGGATCGCCAAACTGCGATTAGACGCGTCAGGCTTCAGGGGTTAATGTTGAGGTAAGTTGTGTGGAGGTAGAATTATGAGAAGTAGATGGCCCCCGAGAGGGAACCTCTCACAGAAAGTACGAGAAATAAAGAACAATCTTAAATGAAGTAGAGTGAGTGTGTGTAGTAGCCAACTTGGAGTCTCTGTGGAGTGAAGAATTGGCGTGCATTGACAGAGGGAGTACAGCAGAAAAGCAGACTGTCAGAAGCCAAAATACACACCTGAGTAATTTCATGCACATTTCACACATTACGCTGCAGGCATGTCGATTCCCCAGGTCCACTAAACCCAAAAAAAGAAAGAGCCTCGTCACAAAACAGTCTTCTCCGCTCAATATGCAAATGTTCAGGCAGAGGAAACAGCTTGTAACTTTCCCACAGAATCAGACGCATGATGAATTGGCCAGTGCCATTACAATGGGACGTGCCCTTTCGACCGCAGCCCCTATTGGAAGAGAGGCCAACTGGGATTATTTGTACAGTATGCAGGAGGTCCCTGTTGAATGATGCACTACCATGATGTCCATCTCCGTATCCATACCCCCGCCGCGGCGGCTGGCTGATAGGTTAAGTAATCTTTTTCCATATGATATTCAGACGGTTGCGTGTTCTTCTGTAAACCAGGTGAAACTGGAATGCGTGGTTTGGTTTTATGCTAAGTGAGGATAATATTGACACAGAACCAAGCCAAGCACTCTAGGTTTACTTGGTTCTTAGACAAGGCTGCTCTCTCAGGCCAAGAACCTTACCGTCGGAACATCACACGAAAATAACAGGAATATTCTTAATTAATATTAGTTCGCAAAGAGGGCACGCTGTTTCCGAGATTCTCACAGCTTTCCTCCTACAACTTTTCACATTACAGTGATGTGGGAACATTCATCATCTAATTTGTGAACCACAGTATTTATATTGTGCAATTTTACCTTGTCAAACAGCTCGTAATGGGACACACATGCTCTCTGATTGTGTGCAGTCAGTTCAGGAGACATCGTTGTGTTGTAGGAAGTATTGTTGCCACCTAGTGAGGAAATGCTCAATAGCAGCTGCTCACCCCGCGTGTTATACGGCATGGAGTAAGTGTGAAATTTTAAGATAAATACAGGATCAATGAGGTTTATTTCATTTATAGCCACGTAGTCTCTATCCTCAAGAGGGGCCAATAGGGTTAGAGTCAGGATCAGCCCAACCCGATATAGGGGATAAAGTGGTCCTGTTTCATTAACTGTTTGGCTAGTCTATAAACAGTTTGCATTTTATGCTCGTTTACTATAGCCTTTAACACAGAAAATAATTCCTTAGAGATCTGTTTGGTAAATGTACCCTCTCTGAAAGGTTTGGCCAAAATTATGTTGCTTAAAAAAAATGACCCAAAGTTAGTTACTTTAGTTACTTTATTGATATTTATGTGATACATATACATATATATGGTCAAATGACAGTAATATTCAGATTCAAGAGCTTTTGCCAGACTAGATTTTAACCCAGGAGAAAACCGTAATTCATGTGATTTGAGGTCAAAAAAGAAAAAGGTAATTATTATGGCACATAACCGTTCAGCTGCGCCAGCTAATGTTTATCTTCCTTGATACAGTATAAAGGGAGAAGCTACATAACCATTTTCAAAGTATGTGGATCTTATGTGGACACAGGATAGTACAGTATGTAACAGGTGACTTGATGCCGAAATGACGGTATCAAAACAACTTTAAGGCAAATTAAAGCTGCACATTTGGATAGAATTAAAGGCTAAAACACATTAGTAAATCATCACGCTTGATATTGACGGGTGTTAATCCACACAATGTGAACACCAGACCTTGGAGTGAGGGGCATTTAACCAGCTGACTTTGTACAAACAAAATGCAGTATGTTCACATGTGCATATTCTAAAAGCAGTGGTTCCCCAACCATGTGCCATGTGTGTGCAGGTTTTCATTCCAAACAACAGCTGATTTCACCAATTAGCACACCTTCAACCAGGAAGGAACTGACAAGCAAAATCAGTTAGTGTAGTAACTGATTAAAACCTTCATGCACGTGGCTACTGATAGCCTACAGTTTGGCACCACTGTTCTGAGGGTCATCATACTTATTTTATCAACCTCTGGCACTTGTTACTCAAGAGTCACCATGACAGCTCTAAACTAGTGAGCAGTCACACTGAGTAAAGTGAGTGTGGGAATTTATGAAATGCCAATTATACTTAATAAATACAGTATAAGTTATAAGTGAAGACAGTATATGAAGCATAGAGGCGAGGACAAAATGTAGTTCATACAGTGAACCATCACTATGGAGACAGACATGCATGGACTCATCCTGTAGACCTGGCCTGGGTGCAAACACCTGTAATGAGCATGTGTGTGTGTGTGTGTGTGTGTGTGGTGCTGTCCTCAGCGGTGTTGTGGGGTCTCGGTGGGTTTAGAGTTCAGCGATGAGCTGTCCCTTACTCTGGATGATCCTCATGATGGACTGGACCACCTCCAATGTAGTGCCCTGCCCCCCAATGTCAGCCGTATGCAACTGTGAAAACAAAACAAGGACATTTGCACTATACACTGCCAGGTAAGACAGCTCAAAAACCATTTGACGTTTCTCATTAGTGACCACACGCTGACACTGCCCACCAGGGGAACCACGTGCTTGACACGCTACCCTCTGGAAGACAGTTCTGGTGCATCAATGTCGACACCACCTGCCGACGGACGCCTCTTCCCAACGCCAACCACCCACCTCAACCAGCCCTTGTAAGCCTTCCATTTAACCCACACACACACACTACTAAACCCTGCTAATCTGCAACTGGACACAGACACAATCTATTTATTGCCATTTATCAGGTTAGTGGTACTATGCACATCAACTGGTACCAACTATGCTAATGCTTGACAAAATGACCGCAAATTACATTGTAGATTGATAAATCAGACACCGTCATAGATTGAACTTTTTACATATGACAAGTGGCTATTTACATATGACACACCCAAACCTATGCGCGTTTGGTGATACTTTCCTTATAAGAAGGAAGGCTTGGCATAGGAAAATTTGCCTACTTTGAAGTAGAGAATGAAGCATAGCTAAAATAGACATTCTCCAACACAGACGTTGACATTATGGTTGCAGACTGAGGGTACCACCAAGAGGATTGTTACGTTTGGCATCTTAAAAGTAGGTCAAACATTTTGAAAGAAATTATGCTTTGTCACAGAATAGGAGAAATTTCTTCAATATTCTGTCATTCTAATAGTTTTCCATGCACAACTTTGAACTTTCTTTGAAATGAGCGTATACATTTTACGGCCAAATGTGAGATAGATTTTATGGCTATGACAGATGGAAAATAAATACCAACATTTGCGATCGCACATGCATTTTAGGATCAGATTTGATCGTTATGACAGCTTGGTGAATGAGGGCCAATGTGTAGATCCTGTATTGTGTTTTGTGTTATGTCCAATTAACCATGTTATATTCCTGGGCATCTGTTGTACTTGGCAAATGAAAGTTTATTTGTGATGGTGTTTTATATGTTTTAAAGCTGCTTATATGAAATTAATTTCCCCATGGGAACCAATAAAATATATTGCATCTCATCTCTCACAAAAATCCTGCCGGTCTGCTGCTTTGGCTGACAATGAGCCTAACAGATTGGCCATGTTTTTAATGAGCTCAGGGAACATAATTAATGCCACACCACATAGGTCAATGACAGACGCCACAGAGCACAGCACTTCGCTAAGGTTTTGTGACAGTGTGGGGACTCTCATTACCGCTCTGTGTGAGCATTTTATGATGGTCTGTAGGAAACTTGCCAGACGGCCACCCAGAGCCTCTGAGCTGATCGGTCGCACAGAAGGAAGACTCACCCTGGTTTCATTCATGGTGGTGAGGACCGCATTTCGGATTGAAGTGGCATGATCGTAAAGCCTGGGGACACATAGGAGAAAGAAGGAATACTGTTGGACCAATTAACTCACTGAATAAGCAGCTATAAAGGATTATTGTTAGCCATGTATACCACAGTCACACCATTACATCCAATACCAGACCATATATCAACAAAACATGTTTTTGCTTACTTGAGGTGGTCCAGCATCATGCAGCTGGCCAGCAGCATGGCAGTGGGGTTAGCAATGTTCCTGTCTGCAATACTTTTCCCCGTGTTCCTTGTAGCCTGAGAGGTTGAGGGATAGGAACAGGGTGAAGGAGAGAAAGGCGTCGGGTTCCTATTAGCATTTATGCATTGCTTATAAAAGAAATTAAATCAAATGGTAATTTGACTGTCAACCACTCACTGTTTCAAAGACAGCGTAGTCACGGCCATAGTTGGCCCCAGGCACCAGACCAGGTCCCCCCACCAGGCCGGCACATACGTTGCTCACAACGTTCCCGTACAGGTTGGGCATAACCATCACATCAAATTGCTCTGGTTTAGACACCAGCTAAAGACAGATGAACAGCGAAAAGGAAAGATTTGTTGAAAAACGTTTCACAAAACTCAACTCAACTGTCTGTCAGTATGACTAGGCTAACATCACAATCTGTAGTTTAGTCCCGTTGCACATACAATGAACGCAAAAGACGAGCAAAATCACAGTCTGCAGAGGGCTTTAGTCACCTGCATGGTGGTGTTGTCCACAATCATATTGTCAAATTTAATGTCTGGATAACCAGCAGCCACCTCCCTGCAGCACTGCAGGAACAAGCCATCACCAAGCTTCCTGTTGGGGAGGAACAGGGCACGTTCAACAGATGTCCAACACTAAAACAGACTTAAAGTGGCAATCTTGACGATCTCAGGAGATTTTAATTTAAATAAATGTCTGTTAAGTCACTATCTATCGCCAAATGACGTAACACAATGGTGATTGAGCCTATGGCCCACTGATGAAAGCCCTTGCATTTGCAGTATTAGGAGTATTAAGAACCAGGTGTCTGTGCATGTGAATGCATGTGCCATGCATTCAAATTAGCGTTAGTGGTGCGCTTTCCCTTTGAAGTGAGGTCAAATTACACACCGGCAATTACCGCTTTTTGACATAGGTCCCGCCAAGACACCAAGACAATGAAACGGGAGATGTTCGAGATTGCGACTTTAAAAAAGGTGCTATTGACAACATTCAGCCACTAGATGTCGCACTTCCCCTCCCCAATTCCATTGCATTCACGTCACAACACCGCTGTTGCTCAAAGCACATGACCCCTCAAGTGGTTGCCAGTTCGTGGCACAACCTGCATATTTCATAGTAAAGTAGAGTGAGACTTAGACTCAGTCATGTCAAGTGATGAATCTTTCGTGGTAGAGTAATGAATTCATTTTGCAACATTAGCTATAGATCTAGGTTACTTTGTGTGGTGGTGTTTCAAGATGAATGTAACGTAATCTATAGTAATCTTAGGATATGGCTAGCAAGCTTTATTTCCCATAAATTGACTCACATGATGTTGGCCTTGTGGACAGCAGTGACCCTGTGGCGACCCTTCTCCCTTGCCAATCGGAAGGCATAGTCAGCAATTCTCAAAGAGTTGTTCCTGGTGATGATCTTGAGACTCTCTACTACCCCTGATACACTCTACAGTAGGGCAGAGGGGCGGTTGTTAGATGCGCAAGTGCAACACAATGTAAAAGTACACCACTGAAAAGAGAGAAATGCTGTTTCACCAAAGATGACTGACATATACATGTCAGTAAAATTAGAGTCAAAATAGGATCAAGGCACTGCTGAAGCACTTAAAGGGGACATGTCCTATGTTTTTCTGTGACTGACTCAGGCTGAGCTGTCTGTCAGGTCTGGGCGACACCTTTGCTACTTGTGACGTTGCAAATCGTTTAAAATAGAAACAGCTTGTAAAACCACATTGATACCACATGCATATTTGAAAGTACAAGTCTAGCCAGATGCCATGACCTCCCGGTTTCAGCTTCTTAATCATATATCAACTATCTTAGATACGAAAGGACTACTAATTTTTGATTTTCCAGGATATATCCCCTTAAAAATATGCAGGGAGTAATAATCTAGTTAGTAATACTTTCTACCCACTAGAGGGCGCTTATGTTCACTTTTCACTGTTCAACTGAAAACATTGAAAATGCTGGTTTAGACTCAAGCTCACACACCGTTCAGCGGTTGCCAGTTTCTTTAACTAACAACCACCGTTTGGAGCTGCATTGAGTGAACTCCACATTGGCTATGTTTACGTGCACACAATAGTGTGATTGTCGCCAATACTGCAATTAAGACATTGCTGTGATTAACCCATTTATTTTTGATTGTGAACTCCCTTTAATAATGTTATTATTATATTTTGATTATCTAGAAAGAATTGTAGGAATCTGTAGTATCACATGAAGTGCTACGTCACCCGTTGCACTTGCTCAACTTGATCAGAGTTTACGAAATTCGACTGAGGTGTATACATGCTCTGACTGGCCCCAAATAATGCGAATGAGAGTACTCCACATATCTTACAGCGATTATGTTTATTTTGACTGTGAACATAATCGCATTGACATACTCAAGAGTATGGTGTTTACATGGGTTCTGCCTTACTTGCACTATTGCCTTAATTGCATTATAATTGCATTATTGGTGTGCATGTAAACATAGCCACTGATAAGCTCAGACATTTTCCTTCACTGAATACACGTCGACTAAACTGGCAACAGCCAATCAGAGATGGTTGTGGGAAGGTGACAAGTAGTCACAACTTAGGGAAGTGCAAAAGTTACATATATGACCTTTAACAAAAAATGTGCCAAAATCAAAAAGGTACATATTTGTGTGGTTTAGCTTATTGTAGCTTTGTCTTTTCTGTTGACCTGCACCGTGTACTTTTGACTTTTTATTTTTGCTCAAATTATTTTGGCTAAGCATTAGTCTTGGCTCGCAGACATCATCTTATTCCTATTTTCTAAATAGAATACTGAAAATTAGGTCACAAAAGAACTGACAGCAGAGGAAGAGAAAGACAGAGACAGGAGGAGGGGTTTGTGGAAGGAGTGTAAGTATGTTTTTTGCAGACAGACCCAACAATAGCATGTCTGTGTGGTCTGACCTCGTGCTCCAGACTGCTGTATTCTCCCTCAGTGTTCTCCCTTATGATCATGATGTCAATGTCCTTGTGGCGGGTCTGGACCCCAGGGAGAGACTGGCAGTGCATCACATTGGCATACAGATCTAGGCTGGTGCTGTGGACAAACAGGAAAAAAAAAGACAGAGTGAGGGAGAGAGAGAGAGCGAGAGAGAGAGAGAGAGAATGACTGGCTTAACTGACAGCACCAGACACAAAAAGATCGCAGGCGAGAGATGTCACCCCATTTACAACAAAGAGTCTTTATCTGGAGAACTGAAGATTAAATCAAGATCCTTACCGAAGTAGATTATTTCTGGATTTGACAGAAGGAGGCATGGTGTGGTTGGTCTCTATGTTACCTGCCAGAATAATTCAATCATAAGGTCATATTTTCAACACAGCTAATTTACATTCAAATCACAACAACCATGACCATTCAACTTATAATTACTTGTGTTTGTGGATTTGAAGGCCGCATAGAACAAGCTTTATTTTTCTTACCTTTGAGGGCAACTCCATTACGGCGGATAGCAGTTATGGCATTATTGATGTCATCCTCCGTGGCCAAAGAAGAGTTGACATGCACAACCTCAAAGTCCACTGGCACACAGCTGAACCTATAGCATGACAGCACACCACAAGATCAGGCCAATTAAACCCCACCTGCAATTAATATTTCTCAACAGGATTAATTTAACTAGGAGCCACAAATGCCATGTTAATAGACGTGACCAACCTGAAGACCTCTCTGACATGATTAAGCAACTCTGGACCAATGCCATCTCCAGGTATGAGAGTGACTGTATGTCTGCCTCCATATTTTGCAGGCGGGGGCTGAAACATTGACATGACACACATTATTAACGGTAAGGAACTGGAAATACTATGAATAGGTTAATGTGCTATCATGGATATAGCTATGCAATGGTATTGTCGTCCAGTATTAAGGAGTTGATGGTGAGGTTGTGACATGGCTCTGTGAGATATTCGACAGGCCGTGGTCTACATGTGTAATGTAGACATGCGAGCCATGTTGGAGTGGGCTACTTACAATGTTTTCTCCCTGTTCATTGAAGATGGACAGCAGGAAAAGCAGAGGAATTAGTCAGTTTGACAGCTAGGCAAAGGGCACCAGAAATCCAAAAGGCAGTTAATACCTAGTTATTAACCTCCATCAAAGAGCATGGAATAGAGGAAATGCCTTCAGGTTAGAACAGGATAAACCAGGAAATTTAAGCACGAAAAAAACAACCCAGAAATTAGCAATAAAGAATCACAATAAACATCTCTGTCAGAAAGATGTCAGGGTATAACTGATTAACAGTGATAGAATAAAGGACATTATAATGTACACTGGATGCTCAGAGGCATAAAGAGAAGCATACTCTCAGTCAGCAACAAGCTTACCAAATAAACAGCTCAATTTACCATACACTACTAAAAGATTCTAATCTAACTCAAATTTGATCTGATAGACTGACCGTGTGTGAAGACTTCTCCCTGCAGCTTGTCAATGTTGGTCCCAGTATCTGAAAGAGAGAGAGAGAGAGAGAGAGGAGCGGGTTGACAGGTGTTGTGAATTTACTTTGTAACCTCAGTGACTGGTTAGCAAACATAGTGGGACCAGGAAAATGTATTAATGCTTGCTACCTAGGTAGCAAACTCGCCTAGCTGACAACCAAATGACCTTGTGTTCAGGTAAAACAATATCGTGTTTGCGTTAAAACCCCCACATCAAAGCGGAGAGACACGATAAGGTGTAGTAGCTGTCTTCTCTTACTTTAGCCGCATTTCCTAGTCGTCCACCCCAAAGTGGCTTAATGATTTTGGACATCGAAAGCACAGCACTGGAAGCCGCCATCTTGGTTGCAAAGCAGTGTGCAGTGGTTGCGTGCGCGCCACAGAGATTGTGCGCGTGACACAGCGGTGAGATTTAAAAAAAAAAATCAAATTTATTTGATTTGTTGTCCTAATTAAAGGGAACTATGTGTCTGTTTAATGGCATTTAGTAGTAAATTAGTAATAATGTCGTGGAATCAATGATGCCTTCAAGTCTTCCTCAGTAGTTCGTAAGTACGACCTGTTGTGCGTTCAGGTGGGTTTTGATCGGAAGTTCCACCAACATTATACAAACTGGGAATTTGTGCTGAGCATTGTATGGTTGCGAATCAGTTTGGTGTACGGTAAATACATTTGTGTACATGTTCTGTCAAGGCATGGTAGGCTCCGTGATTACTCAGTTAATGAAAGTGCCCACTGTTAAAGAAGCCTGCGCAAATTTGGAGAGATTTGAACAGACCCACTACATTCCTCAAATCAGCTGCTCTCGCCTAGGATCCAAGATCCTTTGCAAATTGAACATACACAGACGTAAATGAATATTCCATAAGGGGCATTTTCCGAATAACATGTTTACATTACCAAATATCCTGGTTAATAAGGCTTGTGAACATGCCGTAAGGCGTTTACATGACTCATGACCGGAAAACTACCCGAATATTGTCATGCGTCTTTCCCGTTAACCGACGTGACTTGAAGGCACCGCGTTATGGAACCAAACCAGCCCCGCCTCCTTTAGATGCCCTCCACGCGCAGACTCTGTACTGACGTCATTTTTGCTTCAAAGAGGATGGGGCTCAGAACTAATCCGGAAGAAAGATAGAATAAACATGTCTTCCATGCTTGTCGAAACAGGAATTATGTAAATCATTTATATGGTCTACTAAGTCGCATTTCCATTGTCTTCTCGTAAAACGTAAAATTTGCACCGGGAATGCCTCGATGAGAAAACAGCGCAAGAAATAAAGTCCCAGGTGGCAAGAGCAACAGCTCTTCTTAACTGCTTAATAAGGGGGCAAGTTAAGTGAATAATCGCCTCCAGCCTTGACATCGTAGGTAGGATTATTTGTTACTTCTAAAGTATTGTGTACAAGTGAATTGTTAAGGCTTTAAAAGCAACAAGCGTTTGGTTCCTTGCCATCTCTGCAATGGGTTCCTTCCATTAACCCAGTGTCTTAGTTAGCGTCATCTCTGCCGAGCCATCTTGCTTGGCCAGTTTGTATGTTTTCACTAAAAACACTTTAATTACTGCTGTCCATCACACAAACCAGTTTTAATCAATACTCTCCGACTCTTTACAGGACTGCGAGCCAGCGTCATGAGATTAGCAGGTTTGTGGGAATTGTTGTGCGTTGTGTTCAAGTGAGAACTGCCGAGGCGACTGACAGATTGTCTGATTGGTATGTTCTTCTATGGTAACAGGGCCACTGCGAGCTGTAGCTGTGCTACTGTTGGTAGGACTTACCTGGGTTTTGGCGAACTCCATCTTTGGAGGGGACAGCGGGTCATCCGTGCGACATTTCTTCACTGGTAGGACAACCCTTAGATGTGGAGTGAAACCATTCATGTTTTATTCTAATTAGAATCTGCTCCGAATGATATGCACATTGATTTATTTGTTGAACCGTGTGTTTACTTTCTCAGGTGCGAGTGAAGAACCTACACCTGGTAAGTGAAGGAGGTATTGTTACCACAATGTAACAGTCCTTGTCACCCAGTGTTTTGAGAGAGTAGCAGCTCATCCTTATCACCACATCCTTTGCTTTCTCAGAGCCCCGCCCTCGTAGGTATAAATGTGGCCTTTCAGCTCCTTGTCCTCAGAAACACCTGGCTTTCCGCTTGGTCTCTGGTGCTGCCAATGTCATCGGCCCCAAGATCTGCTTGGAGGACAAGATGTGAGAATACATGCATATTCCTCTACTTTCATCTGTGTCTACGTCTCCCACTGTCTCTTTGTTTTCATTTCTTACGCCACTCTTTCTTTCTCTGTGCTGTCATAACCAGGCCTCAAGTCTGTCTGAGGAGCTGAATGCAAGTATTCTGTCTCCCTCCCCCATCTCTTTGGTTTTGTCTGTAGTCTTTGGTCCTTATGTCTGTTGTTGCTCCTTAAATGGCAGTCAGTGTGTATTCATTTGCAGATTAACCTCACTGTGCTTCACTGGCTAAAATAGAAGTGATGTCTTGCACTGCCTTTTAGTCTCTACTTTAAGCTCTCATATTCCTGTCTCATAGGTTGGTGAGCAGTGTGAAGAACAATGTTGGCAGAGGACTTAACATAGCTTTGGTAAATGGTAAGAATTTTACTCCCCCACAGATTCAATTATGAATATTACCAGAATAACTGATGTTTGGGATTCCTGCTTGCATGTTGTGACTGACATTTCTGTTCTCCAGGGGTGACGGGAGAGCTTTTGGAAACAAAGTCATTTGACATGTGGGCAGGAGGTAATCAAAACCATAAGCGTAGCTGATGTACATATAGCACATGTAGTACATATGGCTTAATCATATCCATAAGCTATTACCATTAGCTCATATGCGTCTTATTCTCAGATGTTTCTGACCTGTTGAAGTTTCTTCGACCTCTCCACGAGGGAACGCTTGTGTTCGTGGCTTCCTTTGATGACGCAGCTACAAAGTAAGAGACCATGATGTGTTTGTTCTTCAGCTCCACCGAACCTTTCTCTCCCTACAGACACACGTGGAATGGCTATTTTCAAATAAATTGTGAGCTAGGGCTGGACGTTATGGCTGAAAAGTGATATTACAATACTTTCACAATATGCAATACGAGACAGTATTTTTGCTCGTAATATGTTTTCTATACTACATATTCACATAATGTCTTCTGTGTATTTTTGGAACAACACACCACACGTGAGCTACATGTGGGCGGAGTCATCACATGCAGGGAACAGTGTTGTAAAATTATATTAAAGAACACGTAGGCTGAATTATCTCCATATTCATGATTTTATATAATCATTGAAATATATTGCGATATATCGGAAAACCCAGCCCTTTTCTAAGCTAGTATGATGCTTTCCCCTCTGGAAATCTCTTGTTGAGACCTGCCTCTGTAAAAGTGTTGCACTCTCAATGCTTAGAATAGCTGCTTATTGATAATGGCTTCTTATTTCAAAGCACAATATAGTTGCTTGTCGACAGCAGGTCCAATGTTGTTACAAAATGGGCATCGTGAATTCCAACACAGCTCCAAGAGCCCTTTTAGCTTGAAAAAAGTCAAGGGGTTGTAAAGTGTCTAAAATGCTCTCAGTAAAGACCAGAAAATCAAAACCACGCTGGCGCCCATGAGTGGCAGTAAATAAAAGAAAAGTACCAGCACTCCCTGGCAGGGACTCACAATTTGAACACCGCTGAGGATAAGAGGCTGTCAGTAAAGCAGCTTTTATTCAGCACAACTATGTTCCAGGGCTCCCACAGGTCTTAAAAATCCATAAAGACCCCATGAAACGGCTGGCAGAGTGCTATTTGATTCTGCATATTTACGCGTTTCCTGTAAAAACAGTGAAACTAGGGAAAACAGGAAACTAGGGAGGGACTTGTTGCGGATATTGATTGGCATTTACAGTAGCCAATAGTGCTGAAGACTAACGCTACGACTAACAAGTTGCGTTAGCTTGGCTTAGTTAAATTAGCTTAGTGCTTAACACTATGGTCGGAAATTCCAGAAAGCATTTCATTGGACGCAAAATTATCCAGTGCAGGATGAGTCATCAAACTTTTTAATCCTTTTCCAGGAAATAACAAACTCTAAAATACCATTAAGAATACCTACAAAACAACTTTTTTGTCATTGTTGGGCCAGATTATAGGTGACGATCAGCGCAAGACATATGTGACAAAAAGAACTTAAACGTCTATTTTGATTTCATGGTTTCTTTAAAAGCTTATTAATTTGAAAAAATTAAAATAAGGCTTTGATAGTTTTTGAAGATGGACATAAGTCACTGAAAGTGCTTGAATCTACAGTGAAAATTTTGTGCAAAAGTAGAAATCACCTATATGGAATAGGCCTAGGCCTACGTGGTTCAGTTTTATAGTTTGATCTGGATGTCAGAGCACCCATATCTAACGTTACTGACCTCTGATGGTGCGACTCAGCTGAGAAGACGTTGTGTGATTGAGTGAGGTGCTAAAGAATGACAATATCCATCTAAGTTTAAGACTTTCTACTTCTACTTAATTCCATAGTGTTTACATGGTGGTAAGCCCTCATTTATGTCACAAAACGGGTGATATTGAGTCCTTGAATTTCAGAGAACTAGGTCTTGAAAGTCATTAAAAGTCCTTGCATTTGATGTTCAATAAGGTGGGGGAACCCTGATATTCACAGAAGTATGTTCACCTGTATGTTGCTTGCTCAGAAGTGCTTATCCCACTTAATGAGCGTTGACCAGCTGTTTCCT
The DNA here is from genome assembly GCA_900302305.1 of Polymixia japonica. NCBI lineage: Eukaryota > Metazoa > Chordata > Actinopteri > Polymixiiformes > Polymixiidae > Polymixia > Polymixia japonica. The sequence continues at coordinate 14,059 of OMKK01029413.1, forward strand.
CTCCTCATTTCCATTGCAGAATGAACGATGAGGCTCGACGGCTGTTCGAGGAGCTTGGAAGCACAGTAGTGAAGGAGCTGGGTTTTAGAGACAGCTGGGTGTTTGTAGGGGCCAAGGGCATCGAGAATAAAAGTCCCTTTGAGCAGGTACATCATCATTACTGACGCTGAAGCTCTTCAATCCTAGCGGTTGGACTTTTCCACACAGAGGCAGCTTCTGTCCTGATCTGATATTGAAGACAACAGAGCAGCACTATCATTAATGGGCCAGTTTACAATATAATTATAATAATTATTGTCTACAGATTTGGTAGGGATGCATTCAGCACTCTGTGTTCAAGTGAGAATCTGACCGAAAAATATAAACTAAATGTATTCCATTGACGCCACATGTTAATTCTGTTTGCTTGTGTGTCTGTGCCCACTAGCGTATGAAGAACAGTAAGAGCAGTAACAAGTATGAAGGCTGGCCTGAGTCTCTGGAAATGGATGGCTGTATTCCCCTGCGTGCTCCTCTGGAGAGTTAAGCCCGTCTGGAGCTGGGTCATGAGCAAACACATACTGTACCTGGAGCAGCAGCAGGGACTATTACAGTGGATTGGGATGACTGTCGCTAGACCAAGGAACTTTTGGATAATAAAACCATCCACGACACAGGACACTATTAATGTATGTAATTTCTCCTGTCCTGGCAAGGACATAAGATCACTGTAAAGGACTTTGGAGTCTTGGGACTTAATATATTGAAAAAATGCTGGAATTTATTGTAGAGGATTTGTATGCAGAGCTTGTGGGCACTACCAGGCTGTTAATAAGCTGAAGTGGTACTGGTATGTACCAAAGACTCTAAGGGAAAAGGAAATGTCAGAAGCCAAATGTTTGTTGACCAAAACGCAACGGGACCAGAGAATGGACACAGCTGGAGTAGGTCTCCCAAAGTCACTGTAGGAAATTAAATGTTTTTTCTCTGTGCAGTTAGTGTGCAGATTAATATTTGAATACGTTAATATATTTTCAGTCTGTGATGTATTTCTCTAATATTGTTATGCAGTGTTAGATGCCATCGTTTCTGTAGAACTTGTTACAGTTGTTGTCTGACCAATGTTTACAGTTTTGTGTGTTTTTATATACAGTTTTGATGACGTAGGGCAGGGATGGGCAACCATGTGCCATGGAGGGCCAAGAGGCTGCAGGTTTTCATTCCAACCAAACACTACACCAGGTGATTTCACTAATTGGCACCTTTGACAAGAGAGGAGGGGCTAATTAGTGAAATCACCTGGTGTAGTGTTT